>PDGT01000036.1:3602403-3664601 GCA_003671415.1 Megathymus violae
TAGCTGCTAGAATTAAGTCCGCCTATTTTTTCTGTAAATCTTAGCACGGGACTCGGCTACGAGTTTGATCTGTAATTAGCGTGCTAATTGTTCCGATATACTACTAACAAAATATACTGTTAGTAGTTTGACATTCGCAAAAATGTACAGTCAACCGTCCATGCAACAAATTTCACTTTTCTCTCTATCCTCTGTCAAACAAATGGGATTATTGTTTCAAGGCATACGGTCATTCACGTTAGTTTCTTCTTTTTGTCACTGACATGTGAACAAAGAAACGAAAACAAACGTGGTTGGCTTCCCTGACATAAAAGCGATTACTGAAGTAGTCGGATCACTACACTTAACTTACCGCTCCTTACATTACTTCCTTAACTGTATCATGGTCAGATCGTGTAATAGATTACAGGAGTTGTAACTAAAAAAAAAATAAGACACCGACCCCAACTCACTTACATACCCAGTGAAATTATACAGATTACACTAATATTCTCAATTGTCTTTACTTAAAGACACCATACATAATAATAACTCAGTTATAGAAACAAAGGTAATGTCTTTAAAAACCTTTAATAAACTTCAAAGCCTAATCCAGAAGAATTTGTCAACAACTATAACTAAGTCAACTTAAAACGGTTAATACGGTTATTGAATATACCTATATCCGATCCGAAAACAATTTGCACACAAGGCATTATAAATTGTAACAGGTAGTAACGAGGTTCAATTTAAACATGTTGTTTATATACCACATCCTGTTATGTTCCCGTCTAAGCAATTGGCGGAAATTTGTAAAACATATTACAGCTTCGACACAGCGGTTAGGCTTTGGGCTTTTCCATTGAAATCTTACGAGATTAAAATACTATAATTTTATTAATTGAAGATTTTTATTGCCTTATTTCATTAACACAACAATTTGAACCAGTTACGACGTACTCATATAAATAACAAATAGTAAGACATCTCTGAACGTCATATTGGGCCATGCTTGGCATGTTATGCTGTGTCGATACAAAAGTAACGCGCCTCGGATGGGCAAGGTATGTAATTGGTCCCGATTGCTATCATTACATATACCTGTCCTCGAGATCCAGTCTTGGAGCAACTTCTACCACAAACAAACTGGAACTTGTATATGTTAAGCGCAGATACAAATTTTTTTCCACGGCGACAAATTCAAGCACCAAATACACTATTTACTTCTTCCTCCACACTACAGTTATACCTTCCGAACGTCAAATCGAAACATAGAAATTAGAATCAAAAGAAAAATACGCCGTTTCGAGTATCTTCTGTGCGCATACGCAGTAACCGAACAATATATAATTATGCCGATGAAATGGCATATTAAATACAGCAAGTGTAAAATCAAATATATAAAAACAAATCTTCAATATTATTGCTAAATTATTTTTTTAAATAATCAAACATATTACAATTCATTAACACGCATTTCTCAACAGTTTACAGGAATAGTTTTGCGACTGTTTTCCTTTAGGAACTTTAACACATTAATTAGGTACATTATTACAAAAAAAAGCAAAAACAAATACTACAAGAAATTACGTTCTCCTCAAATTAAATGCATTAAACAACTCTGAGTATAATTCAGTTCGTAATTCCATGATAATTAAAAAAAAAAGAATTAAAAAAACAATGAAAAAAAGCCATTATTTTTTCGTATAAAAACACTATCCAAAAATTGTGTTACCTAATAAAAGATTGCCCTATTGGAGATAAAATAATAAAAAAAAAAGTATTTACAAAACAGAATCACAAAACTTATGCAAAATCCAACCAATCGCAGAAGTAGGTACACAGTCTAACATCGCTATCTATACCTATGGTAGGTGTCTTTACGCCTAACGTACTTGCCGTCCGGCGTGAAGTAGTAGCTGGGGGGGCCGTGGATGTGCCTTCCCCGGACGAGGTACAGGATGTCGCCATCGCCGGAGCTGGCGGGGGCGGTGATGACGTCAGCGCGGCAGCCGGCCATGTCGCGCGACGAGCAGTACCATTGCTTACGGCCGTGCGCCTGGAGGTTCTTCAGATAGAACGTATACCCGTCATGCAGCAGCAGCGCCTTGCCTGTCCTCGACGGCACGTACACCGCCATCGCCGAGTCTGAACCCATCGGATGATAGTCAAAAGGCGACCACATTGCAAGTACCTACCGCTACTGATTAGGTTATGTTCCATCGTTAAAGAAGCGTTTTATACTGGCGTATCGAATAAAATGTGATTGTTAGATTTTGAAACCGTACCTACGGGGTACTGTATTGATGAGATGTTAAAATCTCCAAATTGTAACTGGATCACGTATTGAAATATCGAATTATAAATATTACTGCCGTTAATGTTATTATTTTATTTTTATTATTATTTATTTGAAATGATGCGTTCCTTTTAATATCATTATTGGTTTCTCAATACGCACGTTAACATTCAAATATTGGTTAATGTTTCTCAAAAAGTCAATATCAAACGATGTGTATACCACAATGGTTTGTAAGTTTTTATAGTGTATATATTAAAGCTATATAAAAACGCTTTTTCAACAACTACATTTACATTAATTTATTAGTGTCATACGTTACTACTGCGAAGTACCACAACCAGCTTACAATTCACCGTACTATACTTTTACTTCGTACATTTTACTCAACTGTAATAATAAATAATACAACCACGTCATAAATATCGTTTATATTAACAGTGACTACGTATTTCGATGAAACTAACATTTAAAAACATATGTTATTTAGCAAATTTGAATATAATATTAAACAATTGAAACCTAAATGTATAAACATAATACTAAATGTTTAACAGATCACTAGTCTTAAATTACTTTTAACAGATCACTGGTCTTAAATTACTGTCTTTGTGACTATAAAATAAATTGAACAGCGTAGGAACTGAGTCTCGTAACGAGAAATGGCATGTAGAGTTTTTCAAAAATACTACCCAAAACATATGTTATAAAAAATTTCATCTTTTTTTAAAATAAATTATTTACAAAATTACAAGTATTTACATATTCAAATACATTAACTTACTAATCAATTATTATATGCTTCATCCACGAGAAACTAAACTACCGTAGACCACTCGTTTGACGGAGCGTACGAAAGAAATGTATATCGCGTCCCTCTTTCCGTGCGATCCTCCTCCCTAGTGAGTCTAATAAGCGAATCATAGTATGCATTGCTTTCGTGTGCCATGTCGACTCAACCGACTAATATGTGTAGACATTCCTAAAACATCCATTACATTAACTGTAGCATTCGAATAACAGTGTAACATGTCCAATTAATCCTTATACCGAAAGCCCTGAGAGCTCGCCCGCTCGAGGAACTGTTCACTGACTAGTCTTGAGTCGTTCGCCGTACAAACGGAATATTTCGTAGAGATGCAGCTTGGAGAGTGTAACGCGCGGCGAGAACGCACGCGCGCGCATTGGTCAGCGAGCATGGTTGTGGGCGCCTGTCACCGCGACTACTTCCCGATGGAAGGTCCGCAGCGTCGCACCACACTGGAACTTGTTCCTGGCCGCACAGTACCAGAGCACCCGCGGCTGGTTGCGGTACGCGTTGTGCGGCCGGTAGAAGTAACCGTTCAACACCAGCTTCGGATAACCCTTCTCGTTATATATTACTTGCACTGCAATATGTCAATTTATATTAGTCGCGCGTCTTTTGAGTGAGGTGCTGACACTATGGCAGCTAATTCAATACTTTATATTATTTTATCATATTGTTATGATGATAAACTAGTATCATCGCCAACGTTATACTTTTTAAACTTAACGGGTACTTACCGTTTTTTTATATTCTATAGATATTACTTTACCTATTGTCAGCTATTCAAAAGTCGTAGTACAACAATCTTCAGTAATCATGTATTTTGATATTCATCATGACTAAATTAACAGTAGGTACCTACTCCGTTATGTCTGCAACTTTTTCCGTCATCAGGTACTTTAAGATCCAAAGCAACAAGTCGTAGGCGATTGATCCAAAAATTTATAATATTCCTAGGCGGACAATCCTACACTAATTCTCGATATAATTCTACAAATTATTAATTAAAGTTTAACGGAATCAATGTGCTCAAGGCAAAATTATCAAAATAACAAACTACAGATCAAATTGATTTTTAACTACGTGAGTAATTCCACATGCTTCATAAATACGTAAATGAAACACGAGTATTAAATACGTATCCAACGATTACACAGGCTCTGTGATGACCGCGCCAGTTAAGTAGGTCAGCCCTTTACAACTGTACTTTTATATGATTTGAAATGAGTTTTTCAAAAACCAGTCTGCTTAGGCAATCTTGTTAAAAATGTATAATTATCATAAGATGTAGATAATGACAATTAAAACAGATACAACTCAAGAAAAATGACATCGTAATAATTATTATCATGATCATTAATATGTAATGAATACAGTCATTAAATATATAATTGTAATAATTTAATTCAATAATTTACCCAATATAATTAATAAAACTAACGTTTTGGGTATGCCCGTTATGCTTGTTATATATTTTGGTATATAAAATAAATAAATTCATTAATATTCCGGTTTTTTAAATTAATTAATTAATTATTTAACATTCCGATTTTTATTAAAACAATAATTAGATAAATAAACATCAAGTACTTCTATTATCCACTCGCTCATCAATTTTATCGTATTTTATATTTATACAGGTCTTAAGCTGTAAAAAGGAAAAAAGTGAAATAAAAAAATTGCTAATAATAGTAAAATTTAATTTTACGTACAATTATTATATGGACAAAACGTGGAAGTCATATCGGCATGTAATGATTTCATTCCGACTGTAACATTAATATATACATCATCATTCATCAATAAAATAAATATAAAAGATAAAATTATCTTTAATAATTTATGGCAAACCATGTCAATGACGAGAGGATACCTTTAACAAAAGGAACGAAGATCAACGTGCTTAAAAATCGTAAGTTCAATCGTTAACACATCAGATACGATATGCTTATCTTTAACTAACACTAATATTCTAATTTGTAGAAAATAAATATATCATTTTTCCGGTTCGGTGGCAAACATCGCGCCTCTATTACAAGATACTTTGATTATCAATAATCATTAGACATGCTTCCTGCAAGCGCATATCTCTTACTGGCGTGGTGTAGTTTCAGAACTTTCAAATTGCATACGGGCACGCAGAATTGCCGCCGGTTGTCAGTCTTCAGCCGTATCTACGACAACTTGGAGACTATTTAAGATAAAAGCGTCAGCTGTATTAATCTTCAATAGCAGAAAATATTAGAACTAGCGTACGCGTGGCATCACCTCAGTGAGGTGCATGCGTGAATGAAGTGCTTTGGATCAAACATATATTTCCATATTACAACAGTGAGTGTGGGTAATATTAAATGGTGTTATTGTTGTATCGACACCGATGTCTGACCTCGGAGAAGACCACCCGTTTGCCGCTCGTGTGCAACCTGGCGCCGCAGCCGCGCGCACAGACCCACCGCCGCTTGGCCCGGTAGGACCCGTCCAGTCGGTACCAGTGGCCTCCCATTTTTAGCAGTCGATCCGCTCCCACGCTCGCCGACGGACACATCGCTGCGTAACATATTACCACATCACAAATCAGAAACACTAATGAAGCTACCTAACATCGTAGAACAACCCAGGCGCCCGTTTGAATAAATCAGTTCCGATTATGTGAACGAATTTCCTTATTGGATCCACGTAATGATTCATGGCATTAATAAGTTCATATCTGCGACACCAACGTTCTTATTTGTGTAAAATCAGCTCGAGGTATAAATAAATATTGAGGACACATCATGTTCAGTTTGTTATTTAATTTATCAATGTAAACAAAAATATTGCCCTATGGTAGATAGAATATAAACATTATAAATATAAAGATTATATCAAATAGAAATAAACAGGACATTATTTTGGTTGATGAGAAGCCCAACAGATATATGTGGTAAATTTGTTGAGTACAATTGAGTTCATTAAATATGGTAATAAATTTAATTTGACATTAGCATCATTACATTCATATATATATATATGCAATAGGTATAATTCTATGGAAATAGTTCGGCCACTAGCCGACTAGCTACCTAGTGAGTCTACACTTCGAGTAACAATAGGTTACTGCTACAGTGATAAATAGGTAGCTAACATCTACTTGACTATCGTATAAGTCTCTATTATAAAAACTATCGCTCTTTACTTTGTCGACAAGCCGGTATACGTTTCTCCTAGTCTAGGCTACGTCTACGACTAAATACAAATGATAAACATTGGAGTACTTTATATAACATTGCCTATCAGTCGTGCCGCACTCTATGCCGCGGTCAGTAAATAGAATTTTATAAAAAAGCTTCAACAAGACGGCTACGCTATCATTAAAGCTATACATTTTGTATACATACATCTAAACATTTTTGGTAAGAGAATATTGCACACCGATATACATAGGATTGAAATAATGGCAACTTTTAATCTTAAAATTATGAGCCGCCGCGAAGCTCTCTCTGCATACAACTGTTCGTTGGATCCGATCCGATCCGATCCGGTACACCGGCATGGATGACGCGATAAAGAAAGCTATTCAACTTAACGACTCGGAGATAATATTGTAAATCAATAAAAAAGTAATACAAAGCAGGTACTAGACGATAACAAAAACAATGTGACGATGTCACCAACTTTGGTATAATGAAGGAACAAAAAAATTACTTTGTAACTAAATTGCGTTTCAAGTCTTCAATTGGAACAATATTTAATACTTAGTCTACCAATAAAATATAATTAACGATGATTTCAACGAAATAACGGAAACTAAATCGTAACAGATTATCAACACGAAAAATTGTCCACAGGCACTTAAAGATACCGTTGCTTTAGCGACACTCCACGCGGGCGATCAGTTCCTGGAATCCAGGAGACCGCGCACGAGGAGGTCGCGCCAGGCCTAGAGCAGCAGCGCGGCCTGCGGCATTTGCGGAACGTTGGGTGTGTGCAACAGGTGCGGCCCTAGCGACGCGGCCGGCACGGCTCGCAGCGTGCGTGGTGCGCCACTCTCAACTATCTTATACTTTCCCATAGGGTCCACTTCGAATCTCCGCGACTCGTGCTTCACGGGATTGTACGTAGCGGGATGGTTATGGCACCCACGAAAGTACACCAACCGCCCGTCCCGGAGGCACAGCGCCACCTGACACCGCTCGGCCTTCTGATAGGACCTTGCGCATCGCCAGGTGACCCGACGTGGATGCGAACCGCCGTCTTCGTAGAATATATGCCCATCGGCCACCAAGTGCAGGCCACCGCGAGCTGAGCGGATGTAGAACCAGCCTGCAACAACGCAACCCAACGTTATAATACTATATGACAAAACTACCAACTTACTTCGAACTTATGACTAGGGCCTTCTAGAAATCAAAGTGAAATATGTTTATAGGTAATAAAAAAAATACGTACCCTTTTATTTTCCATGTTAATTACAGAAACAATTTTTACAATAAAGTTGTATATCAAAACAGATCTAGACGGTTTAACTCTAGACGGCTGCCAGGTGCATACAGACACACGATCATCAGTTCTAGATGGCTGTGCGTTGTGACTACCGAAATTAGAACCGGTTGGTTTTTCAAACAGCTTAATTGTCCATACTACTTTCAAGTTTCAAATCAACATAATAGCTGCATGCTTGGATGTTATGTACAGAATACAGTTGATTTATTCATCTCTTACATTACAGCAAGTTGGCTGATTAGTGACATATTCGTGTCTCCAATAAATTGATTACCATTATCGTACAATATTCGTCGTAGCAGCTCTGTCGATGTCGTCAACGGGATAAATGCAAAAATAAAAATTCAATATGATATCAGCGCAATATAATCATTCTTTGTACTTATACACGAGAGAGGTTCGTCTCACTCACTACCAGTACTCACTACACAGCGTATACATTCTCTGAGCGACTGTCGCCAGCTACCTTTAACCTTTATCCAATAATATACTTCCCAATAAAATATAATAAAACATCTTATCACAATACACAAAAAAAATAATACTTCAAGAATAATACTCCAAGGGTTAACTTAAAAATACATCCGTATACATCTCATAATGGTAAATATAAACTGGTATAAAACGTCACGTGGTAAACGAGAAGGTTAACTTTGTCTACTTCAACTTGATCTTTGTGTAAGTACAGCCCGGACAGTAGCAGATATCTAACAAAATATGATAATTAAGTACTTACTCAAAGCAAATATAAAAATATAAATCTAACTTAACTTTCACATAAAAATAATGATCTCACTAAAGAACCGATCTTACATCTAAACGTATACATTGAGTATTATAATAAGTCAATCGTTTAATAAATGCAGCCGCCTACTTTAACAGTTGTTACATTACATTCCTAAAGTATACATGACATGACTCGATTAAAACATTCCTCCCGACGTCTCGACTCAACAAAACCTTAGCTTTCCTGTGATCCCAACCGAAACCGACCATCTGGAGTTAACTCCGTTTCAACAATCATTTTATATACAATCGTGGATAAAGTCGTAAAAAAATATGTAAAAGTAATATATAAAAATACTTAGGTTATCATAAGAGAACTATCACTTTATACAACAACTAGACCTAAGACCGCGCGGAAGATCGAGAGAGATTCGAAAACATTCTGCACCAGGCAAGACATGCTCCCTTCGAACACTCCATAAATATCGTATACTGATCTGATTCATGTTTCATTCGATATATTCATACACCAAATATAAATGCAACAAAGATCAAAACCTAACAGGTCGCAAGCGAACTAACCGTCTTAGAAAAACTATGGAGATATTGAATTTTCGCAAATTCCGGCTACTCAACTCCAATTACCCGCTTAGAAATGTACGTTTATATAATTTTTTTCGATCGATGTCATGACGTCTAAAGATTTTAAGCACTACTCACTGGACATATAGTCCACGGAGGATTGACATTGGACTACAATGACAATCTCAGTCTAAAATAGGTTCTAAATACAAATGCATATTATAACGTGAGAATTAAATTTGACCGGCAATAAGCCTCAAGAATAACAATCCTACGTTCTTGTTTCATATTAAGACATTTTCCAAATAATATGATAATATTAATGTAGCAAATGAACAAGTCACGGACGACTTGAGGAAGGACCTCGGATAGTTCCGAAATTAGTCGAGAAAACCCGATTAAATTGGTACTACGTGCAAGTAACTTACGAATCATTCGGTACAAACGTTAAGGTGTTGTAAATGTATAACGAAGCCGGATAATACCGACCGTAAGTATTAATTTGCCTCACAGAGCTACGTCACACGGCCCCCGCACATGCCATAGTGAGGACGTGACAACAACCTGCAATAAATATCCATTTGATATTCATAACCACGCCCACACTAAATACGAAATTACCTAGAGGTTGTTTTCGAAATTTGATTCCATAATTTCCCTAAGAAAATAGTCCGCAATGTCCGTAACGGCTCGTATTCTCACTCACCGCAACTTTTTCCCAATATAAGAGAAAATATAGTTATTCGCAAACGGCCATCACACTACTTAGCTAATAAAATAATATTCGTATACATTACACAGACCTAGATTAGTGTACCCATACAGGATATAAATATTTACCTACATGTCGCGGTATAATAATCTCTTTGGAGAATAATCGTATAATAAAATAGGCAAACAATGGTGCCTCTGCTCACATATTATCGTAATCGATAAAAGCGTATTTATACAACCGCCGGCGGCAAGGCACAAGAGCATAAATTTACATTCCATCTGAAGCAACGGCTCATTGGTGGAACCAGCGTAAACACTGTACCTTTCCAACTATTAAAGAAGCCCAATAAAATATGTAATAGTCAGGGCCTACACAGAATTTAACATTATGTCTACGATGACCAAATTGGAAATTCAAAATGCGTTACGTAAATGAAGAATCTATGATATATGTCTCGCCATACATTTGGAACTTCTCGAATTTCGCCACCTATAACAAAACTGTACATTGATCAGACCATCAGATCTCAACCTGTGCCATAACAAATTTGGCCGGCGGTACACTTTTTGACAAATTGACATTCTTAATTAAGTCATCGATTATTACATTTTCATCGTCTATCGTCCACCTCGTCCACCCTAGGACACCAATAAAGGCGAAGCAATGACAGAAGTTTCGTATACAAGACTCATTAATGAGAAAATATGAAATAGATAATCTAATGAACTCTTCACTCTAAAAAGGAGCAAAAATATGTTTTTTTTAAAAAAGATGTTAATACGACCACAATATGTACTTATAATATCACTTTGCCCATATGTAAGATAAAAAAAGTTCTGTAAGCCGATAGTCGAAAGTGTACGAATATTTTTTGAAAAGTACTGTTATTTGGCTTTACATCTTTCACTGTTAAGGTAGCAAAGTAAACATTTATTTTTGAATTAATTACAATTTTAAATGGCTGTAGCTCAAAGAACCAATATTATGGAGGTTAGTTTTTTAACTTGTAAACGATTTTAGCATTGTTAACCGCGTCCTAGCGCGAATGAGGTATTATTTCCTTCTTAGAACATCGGTCTGAGAGGAGTGGCACGTACGCCACACGTATGAGCGCTGTTCATCTGTACCACGCGCAGTCCGAACGTGTGAACCGCGGCCCGGCAGCGGGGGTTTCTCGAGCATCGCCACCACACCTTCCCGCTGGCAGCGCGCCCGTTAAAGCAGAACCTATGAGCTCCCACCTCGATGGCCGGCTTGCCTCGCTTGCTCAGGCAGTACCGGAACTGGCCCGGGAAGCACGGGAACGGGAACGGTAAACCGAGCGTAGGCGGCGCCTCCACAGCCGTATTCGCAACTGCAACTAAAGATTCCACCGTCAGAAACAGACTTCCAGTGTCGAATTCCTAATGTCGACCTATTTAAAATCTACGAATACAACGAAGAGTGTCGAGCGTTATCATATGAAGGGTCACCGAGAGAAACAAACAGTATATAGGTACTTTAAATATTTTATGGATTTATATACAAAATTAAAATCAAAATTAATCATTAATGGCCATAGATAGCGATCACAAGTTTAAAACGCTTATAAATTGGAAGACGAAACAAGCAAAAACAACGAATTAGAACCGTTATAGACACTTACACGTGTCTAAAAAAGGTGTATATTATTTCCGAGCCCGTTAACCAAAATGTATAATTATTTATTTATTTATTTTTCGATCCAAAGATATTTCGTAATTATAGGAAAAAAAAATAGTATAAGTGAATATTCGTCTTTTGAAAACGCGAACAACTTAATTGCCAAGTGATATGCTGCATCTGATTCAATTGTATTAAACTAAAAACAAAAATCATCATGAACCACAGCTTGACTAGAAAATTTGCATTTAGTGAAATGCACATAACACGCATCTTCAACATCTTCAACAGATTATAACATTTAGGCTATATGAAGAACTCAGAAATATGACGTGCCCGCATCATAACCACGACAAGGTTAATATAATAAAATTTACACAATCACTGACCCAAAAATCCAGTGATTTCTGATATTTTCGGTAACCTACTATGTCCGCGTGGTTTGGTGGACAGATGTGCTTTGTAACTGTGACTGTGGGCCGTGGACACTAAATTGCCAGCTTCGGTGATCGCGTAGCAAAGGCAACCGAAGTCGGACTTGATGCAGAGCCACCGGCAGCGCGTACCAAGGTTGCCGGTGCGCCGGAACCTCAGTCCGTTTATAACCAGCACAGGATTGCCGAAGCGAGACACACCCCACGACACTGCAAACAAATATTGGACACACGCGTAGGTCGGTATATAATCTTGTAAAGTAATCCTTTAAAAAAATTACTGAAATAGTTTCAATTTACGTAGCAAATTAATTCTTCTACATATATTCGTCACATCGTCACATCGAATATCCGCGCTCTTTTATGGATTCAGTATAAAATATTTTTTTGTTTACATGGTGCTATTTTCAACAAATATTCACAATAAAAGTTAAACACGGGCGTGTTTCCTATTCTTCAATTAACTGTTATCAATATGGGAGACACTTACATGGCAATGAAGTTGTGTAGTAAACATGATGGTTGCTTAGATTTCAGTTGCAGAATCCTTTCGTCTCAATGGGCGTTTCTGGCGATTTATCCTAAGTAAATTGTTTCCACACCCTTATCAGAAATCGACATCTAATTTGGCAACGACGTTAACCACCGTAAAGGATTGACGTCACTGATAAAGGATTTCAAAACAAGAGTTCAAATATCATCCTTAGATCCCTTTCTCGTTTTTCGTTTATGTTAACAACTTACCACAACTCCTGAAAAACATCAATGGTGTGGAATGATAAAAAAAATTATTACTAATAACATTTTGTGATAATCATAGATCAAGAATATCGCACTATGATAGAAAAAGAGTATGGTAATGTAGGTAACTGTAACTGGTACCCACAAAGTTGAAGTTCGTGTAAGAACTATATTTTGTAAATTGATAATAATTTGTCAAAATTTTATGAATCACCAATTTTTGTTACACGTTCAGGTTGAAGAACTAACACTATCATATAAATTGGAAAATACACATGAAACAGATTTTCACTATCATAATAAAGAATAATAAATAATTAGATATCTTTTGTCAGATGTAAATAATGAATGAATGACATTTGATATATTGAGTGGAGGTTATGTATCTACACAAAACACGACCAAGATCGATAGTAATAACCTGATTGAAGTATCCCACTGACGGTGCGCCAATCATTGTTAATACTGCTTATGAACTAAACAAGTTATACTACATATTGAAAGGCTATGAAACATTGTCAATACACGATTTACACTCCACTACTACATTTATCTTGTATTTCTCCGGAATTCGATAGTTTTTTCTGGAATTCCATGGATGTTTCCATAGTTTTTGAGGTACTGTACATTTACCTGATTCGGTTACAGTTATCTACCATATGTGAGAGTTCTTTTGAACATTGATTCTATAAAAATAACATCTCGTTATGCCTGCTATATTAATGTTTACGTTATACAATTTATCCACACGGCACTTTAAACCAAATTTTGTGGAAAAAGCAGATGTGCTAAGAGAGCAAAATATAGCACTGCTGTTGACAATGACAAATAATCAAATGATAATAAAAGAACATATGAATTTAAAAAAAATAATTTATTAAGCTAAAATAAAGCTTACTTTTACCGTCCACATGATTGTTAATATACTTACATGTGCCCGTAAATTGACTCTTAAATTTATACGTTTTCTGAATCAACTCTTTGTTAAGGAGGATCAAAATAAGTAGTTAACAATAAGTATGGCGTCACTCGTAACTAAATCTAAATCTTACATAACAACTGTTCAATTTGTAATAATTTATTTTGTAAAAGCACATTAGAATAATTTTTTAAATCTTTCAAAACTCTGCACTCTAATTGGTCAATGTTATCGAACGCGAGCCCTAATATAACAAGCGTAGATCAAGTATACTTGGTTTCCTTTTGCACTTCCCCCCCGACTGTGAGTTGGGTCACACATTTTTCACGGGATGTCCGGCATCTAGGACGTCCGACAGGCACTTATCGCTGATTAATTATAAAGTTGCTCCGCTCATCACAATAATTACAACGAACACTTTGCATATTGTAACACATTTAAAACACTCTGGGTCGAGAACTCTTATTTGAGTACACTTATGATAAAGACTTAATGGTAACTTATCTTAAACACTAGACGGAATGCAATTTATTCCATTTGGAAATGTATTTTGTTTTTGACTTTGTTCCTGTTAATTCGTGACCATTATATTACATTAAAGCTTCCCGAAGGGTGCTGCATGACCGCCACGGGCCATGCCACCGCCGGCGCTATATGCTCTTGATATCCGTCAGTTTCGGAACACAGGGGCGGTTGAAGTTCAAGGCAGTGTAGTTGGGCTCGTGGTTGTGTCTTCCCTTGATTCGCACGAAGCGACCGTCTAACGTAGTTTGCACTCTGCAGAGGCATCCCCTTGTATCTTTATCACGACACGCCCAATTCAACTTCTCCCGATACTGGTTGTTCACCCAAAATTTGTTGTACTGGAATATCAGCACAGACTTCCCGGCTCTGGACGGTAAAAAGAACGCCCCTGTAAAAACAAATATTTTTTGTAGCTGAAATATATAATAACATAAAGTAGACTAGGGAGGGATAGTGCGCGAAATGACCCAAATAAACAGTATCGAAGCATGTACAATTTGAAGAAACTATAAAATGAACTTCATTGTAGAATATAAGTGAATTTTACACTCGTGTACAGCGCAGTATCGTTCCACAGGCTCCTATACTCTTCCTTAAAACTGAGCGCACTTAACAGACCAGGTACACCACGTTGTTTCAATTCAGATCAATAGAGATAGATAGATAAATTCATTGTTGTCAATTTATTATACCTTTAATTTTAACGGATAATTTAACTAAGGCTGTCCACAGCATTACGAATTAAAGAGCGCTTACATGTCATAGATAATTTATAAATTACAAAAACTACATTATAATACGAAAATCACAAAAAATAGCGCAACATAATTTACATATATTTGATGTATAGGTTTATTAGTAAGAATTCAACTTGGCCAACTTGTCAGATTAATACCTAATGTACACTGAAAATCAAATAATTAAATAAAATAAACTCAGTATTGTCTCTATTAAATCACATATAGGCTTTATTTATATACGAGGAAAATGAAATATGGGTAATTGTTTTTCTTGGCGTCTTCCTCTAATTGTCATTGCAATAAACTGGAGAACTATATCAATCAGAATAATAATTTTATAGCAGTTTTAAAGCTGGATAATCTTCTGCTTAGTCTTGTGGTAGAATCGTGGTTTCTCGTGCGAATGGTTATTGTCATAGTAAATGACTTCACCGCGCTTATTCGTCCGGGCGGTGGCTCGGCAGCCATGCCGCTTCCTCCGCGAACAGATCCAGTACATGGGCGTGCATTCGTTGAACGAAAACCCATCCAGCACGAGATTTCTTTTGCCCCGTCCCGTAGGAATATATGCCGCCGAAATGCCTAAAATCCAACACCATAATCTCAGAGTTTTAATGGAACAGACCATTAATTTGGACGGTGCAAAAGGTAAAATAACCATACATATATTTATAAATATCTATACTACTGCCATGAAAACGCTTGGATTTAAAGTACGCTAGCAATATCGTACCTCTTCGGAGATGAAACTATTTTATATAATTTTTCCACTTAAAGTTTCTGAAAAAGCACGACGATGTGCAAAGTATGAAAATAGCTTGAATTCCACCGTTAAAACATGTTACGGAGGAAGCAAGGTATCTTTTAAAATATAACATTGTCATATTTCACATTAATGGAAGATAAAAGCACCTTTAGCATTACAACAAATATTTTCGCGCAAACGCAAAATTTGTATCAGATGACAAAATCGTTACATACATATTGCATATACCTATATTTAATTTATTAAGTAGTACACGTTTTAAAATATTTCGAGCAAAGTAGGTAGGTATATAAAATAATCATATATTCGGTATACTATATTAAAATTACAATCCCCAACTGCAAGTAATTTATTCTTCAAGATATACGAGTTAAAACACTACATTGATATTGGTAGGTTTGTTAAAGTAAGGCAGTTTAATACCGTACCGACATGTCATGTTCAATACGTAATCTCTCCACGTCAACCTTTACGTGAATTTTCACTTTATTGTTATAATTTATCAAATTCATAGAGGTTAAATAGGCCACCAATGAGTACAAACAATCAAATACATCAATCAGGGGATCAAGACAACGACCGCTTTGCTGGGGATCGCGAATTTCGAAAATATATAAATTAAAGGAATGATTACAAACGTAATTCATACAAAACAGCGGACTAGTTTGATGTCTGATGATGATGGTCACCGCCGCATATCGACCAGCACTAAAACGTTACTTACGGACGCGCTACCAGCCAAGAAGACAGCGGATGACCCGCGTATTACATTTATTTGTCATCATCGTACAATTGGAACTTTTTGAATTATTGCTATTTAATTATTTATTGCTACATACATTGATACAAACATTAATGGTCATGAATACTATCTATTTCTGAACATAATTACATACTATAAAATATACCTTATATCATATAATGTTTGAACCATTGTAAAGATTCTATTGCTCTTCTCGCTTCTAAAAATTACTTTCCACAAAGATCGCCTACGTCTATCAATCATTACATTAAAAATTATAAATAAAAAGCCTCAAAAAACTCAAAAGGTGACAAATTTGGAATCAAGTTATCAACCGACAAAGTCGTTAAGGGTATACATACGTACGTACACGAAAATTCCATTTTAGGTATACTTATAATTGTAATCAACAATATAACGAATACACATTTATTACTAATTACACATGATAATGAATATTGAATAGACAAAATGATCTATTTAGGTGTAGAATATGAAGTTTTGTACAATCCCTCGCGTCGCAGCCATCCTATTGTTTCACAACTAAAAACTACTACGACTTCCTAAAAAAAAGGAATAATAATACGAAGATGGTTACAACGCTTAAAAGAAATGAGAACGATATTTACACGCCTTGATCGTGGGGACATATTGACCACTAGTAACCCGACCTCTCTTCGCTAGAAAAACCATGATGGTTACATTAATAGATCGTACCCACATAAAAACATTGTTATACGTTTTTATCAGGCACTTGATCCTTCCACGATTTTATTTTTAAGCCTTGGTTCTTAGAGATATTTTATTTTCGTACTAACTTCAATCAATCCGACGGGAACAGACTCGTTTCCAGGGATAAAATTATCATAGACAATGACCCTAAGTATTAAGTTACAAATATATCACTTTAATGTAAATGTTTAGCGATTTCGCATTACACGCGCGCAGGCAGACAAAAATGTTAAAAAATATATTAGTTTTCAATAAATGTTTAAGGTACAAACTCAAATATAACTATAAATATTCATTAGAAGAGCATTGTTTATACCAGGGGTACCTATCTGCCTGGGAGGTATCTGTACTTTAGATAAATGTCACGGATTTTAACCAAACATTCTGCGTTAAGGTTATTTATGAGTTTTACTAGAATTTATAAACAATTATAAGAAATTCTAAATGAATATTGTTTTTCATCATTTAAACGTGAATAACATCACGAAATGGTTATTAATAAAAACCTTAAGAAATCTAGAATGTTCTCGGAATAGTTGGTATCACATCTTAAAGTTTCTTCAGTACATTTCATCGGCACCAAAACCCTTTGATCTATCTTTATTGTTATCTCATATATAAATATGATACAGTATCGACAGAACTGCTAAATATATCATAATATTTAAATTGAATTCATATTATAAATACAACGTATTAATCCTAATAATACATTATGTATTTAACAAGAAAGAATACAAAATTATTTTAAGTCTGGCGGGACCTTAATTTTTATGTTTTTTACTAAAAATATTTTAATATAATAACTAACGCAAAAAACAACAATGAAATACACAGGTTTAAACTCTAAAGTTTATTTTGCGTATTTAATAAATTTTGCAACCGATATATCTGGAACGTAAAGAACATATAAACTAATTTATTATTTAAACCTAACATAATAAATTTATAACTTATTATAGGATTTATAATATTATAAAACACTAATAATCTACACTTTTTAATTCTGGAGACTAGAAATAAACAAGTATGAATTAGATACTGATGTTTTATAAATTAACTACTTACGTACTTACGTTAACAAACGTCCATGGTGGCTGAAGTCTATAAAAATCTATAAGACATTGATATCCTCATAAAACAACAGTACATACAGTTTGAATGTGACCTATTGCTTCGTTATATATTATCTGTTTAAGTGTGATCATGTTTGTCGCTGAACAACACTACATCCGACTCGATGGTGTATATATTAGCGCGGCAAGTTCCGGAGCCGTGCGCGCAACGCCACCGCGTCCGTCCGTTGGGGAACTCCCGATCTTTCACGAACGTGAATCCACCCGTCAGTATCACCGGCGTCTGCGGCCCGCCCTTACTGAACCTGAACGAAGATTCCGCTTCCGATTCCCTTCTGAATCTCCCCTTCGATTTGGCATTTCCACCTACCACAATAACTTTCCAACTTAATAAACGAGGAAAATCTAAGCTCAACCTAAAATATTGTAGACACAATGCACAGAAAAAACAACACCAATAATATTAACGTTATATTTAATATTTCAATCTTACGAGTAATACTCTTCATAAAATCAACGAAGACTTATATATATATATATATATATATAACTAAAATATCCAAATCTAATTACACAAGTATTGTATATCGTAAAGCCGAAGTAAAAATCTATAAGGAATGTTCGGTATATACTAAATTAATTGACAATGGTCCCACAGTTGAGGCATTTAAGGCACATGCACAGTATAATATCGATGCCAAATATATTACATTAAAAATCTAATTTTAATATTATAAGTACGTTTTATGTATAACAATAATTTTGATCACTTACCAATCAACAATAAAATTCGCTTTCCAACCAATAACGCGGTATGAACCGATTTCAATGAGAGTCGATTCAATTCTATCTCCAGAAAAAAATCGAAATTTAATTAGTGTCCGCGTCATGAGATAAAACATTGAATACATATTATAACAAAGTCCAACTTCTTTCCGATCAATAAATATAAATAGAAGTGACATCATAAGCACCAGAAGCGGAAACATCGTTCAAAATTAGCAGTGGAATGACGTAAACGACGGTTAAAATGCTTCAACCAAAACCCAAGTATTAAAAATTTCTGGGTGAAATTGGTATCTATCTAAACATGTATACGTAAATCACAATATCGCATAAATAGTACTAATTATTGTCTCAAGTCTCAAAATATTAATTATAATCACGATACGTTTCATCGTTGCTAATACATTGACAATATTTCAAAAACTACACAAATATAATACAACATGACACTTGGCTCAATGTTATCGGAACAGTTTTAAATTAGTCTCATCCTTACAACAATGGAAATTTAATTGTAACCATAACTCAAATGTAGACAGACATAAATAATATGTCACCTAACAGTGTTAAGGTTCAAATTCTTATGAGTAACGATAACATACAGAAAAGCCCGTTATAACTGACAAACATTAACAAAACGAATAAGTACTAACTGCTAATTCGCACACCTAACATTTCTAATACATTCACAACCATCACCTCAAGAACAAAATAATATTGAGCGCTTAGTTGATTTATTGCTCTGCGACCGCAGATTTCTGATGAATACAATTAGGGCTTCTTATAATTTTACAATCGTTCTCATATTCCTATTCTGTCACGTAGATGGTTGTACGGCTCTCGGCGGGTGGTTGTGCATCCCCTTCACGGCGACCACGTTGGCACCCAACATGTGGATTCGCGCCTTACAGTTAGTTTTTTTCGACGTGCATCGCCAAATCACCTTATCCCTAAGCTTGGACTCCTCGCAGAACGGAAACGTGTTCACCATCATTATGATCTTCCCCCGGCGAGACTTCAAATACTTTATCCCTGCGACAAAAATAATGGTCAGATTTTACAGTTCACCAAACTTTAACACCGCGATTGAGCCCACCACCTGCTACTACACTTTAAGGACAATAAAACCAGCGGTTATTTATAAGTACAATTTTAATATTTCACAAAACATACCCCGTACATTAACTCAAATCTTATTATTTAACGGTAAATACACAATTACGCTATGATTGGTTGAAAAATGATTGTAAAAGAGTATATATAGTGAATGAGGTACCCAAGTAGCGAAGCGTCGATAAGATAGATCAGTCGGGTCTTTCGACGGCGCCGTGCCAACAGCCTTCGTAAGATGCCAGGCAGGTATACATTTTAACCCCCGACGCAAACAGTGTTGCCAAACGAATGAACAGCTTTTAATTTAGTGTTTCTTGTTTGAAAGGTGACTTCATTGAGAATGTACTTAGATATGATTGAAGAAAATCTGTTCAATTGTCCGACAACCATCAACTCGTCTAGCATTTTCTAGTTAACGAACGGATGTGAGACTAGTGAGAGGCGTTTTGAGTCGGGGGTATTTTAAATATTCATTTTATAAAGCCACAAGAGATTCTTACACTAATGACATTGAACACATAAACAACATAGCGAGAAGACCGGACGATCCAATACAAAATACTTTTACCTATTACCTTCACGACTTTAAATAAATTACGTTTCCTGTATTTCATCAACGGCGTAACAATTCCATACTAATTGACTATACATCATATTGTCAGTGTTAACTTATTAAATGTAAATAAATACTAATTTACCAAGTGCAGTTTGCAAGGTGATGTATTTATTAGCTGGTGTCACGGCAGCACTAGTCGATCATTATTTGGCATGTGATTTAATTCAGGTACAATAGAGCGTGTCAAAGGGTTCCAAGTGCGCTTCATAAATATAAATATTAGAATAATACATACACCAACATATTTCGAGGAGACTTATATCATATTAAAGTACAGGTTAAACGATTCTATATTATTTCTACGAGACACGTCCTTACCAAAACCGTTCAACCTGCAGACATTTAACTCGAAACGTGTGTCGATTAACGCTCACTTGTTCGTTACAATATACACATATTTGACACGATCTAACTAAACCTAAACAAAACGACACCGTCCACACACACACACAAGACCCCATAGAAAACTAAGTAATTTTTAAACAACAATTAAAATTAGGTAAAATTTGTACTCAAACCAGAGTCTTAGACGTAAGTGCATTACAATCTTAATGAAAGGATTAATTTGACAAGCAACAAATCGTTTCACCATAAAACAATAAAACATACTTAGCCAACAGTCTCAAAAGGAGCTTCGTTACGTACATTAAGTAACCGACGGTGAATCGTCGGCTACGAGGTAAAACTATGTAAAGAGGTAGTTGAGTTTCAATAATAATAGAGGTAGATATAATAGAGAACGCGCCGGACCCTGCGCGGCGGACCGCCCCGGCGCGCGCTCCTAGCCTAGCCTATCCTTAGCTTAACCTACGACACCTTACTCGAGTAAAGCTTTTGAGTATTCATTCGTGTATATAAAATTGTATAATTAAACTAATCTGTAAACCCGTATAAAAAGTGAAGAGGTAGTTGATTGAGCTTAAGTACTTAAAAACAATCCTAAAAGAGGACAACATCGATATTAGCGCCTCGTTGGCGCCCAACAACACGCCCGCCCGAGGCGGGGGGGCTCGTTAGTTCGACGTGGCTGATGACTCCCTCGTCTCATCCACAAGGAGGCGGTGGTCTAATGTATAATAAGTAGTCACAATTGAAACATGTAAAGTTATATCTTCTCAAAATAAATAATGTATTTCTAAGAACAGTCTAGGGATCCATTATATCGCTAAATATCGAACAGAATTCGCGTATCAGTCACCGACTCGTGCCGGCGGCGCGTGACGTGAGCCGCCGGCCGTTACAGCACGCGTGACGTATCTCACTCTACGGTCCCTCTCGAGTCTAACCCACCTCGTATATCCGCTGTCCCTTATCTGACGTGCAACTTTCCTTCACGATGCTGCCCAAACGGATTGCGCCGTATTAAACCAAACTCTAATTTATCTTATTCCGGATATTAACCATCTACCTAAAATCTGACATCGATACGTGCTGACACAACTAGCGGCCTTAAAACGTTCAAATGCAACATAAACAACAACTCTAGAACGAATAAAGTCTCACTGCGTGACCGAAAGTCTCGCATTCGACATTTCGCTCTCAAACCGACCAATTTAGGACTGTCCCATCACGGCTTGCCCCGATTTGTACATTTTACGTAAGGACGCGCCTTTCGATCTTTATGTCGACAAATGAGACATTTTTAATCGTTCTACGGGTGAACATCGGTTTTAAGGCCGCTTTCTTAAGCAATCAAAAGCTCTTACACATTTAACATTCTTACGGTTACATTCCACCTATACTTTCCATAAATAACCCACACCTATACGGATAACCTAGAGCTCGGAAAGACCACCTAACCTACAGACTTTACGACACATTAAACTCTCATTAACTGGTCGTAACTCACTGGTGATCGTAACATTTAACCTTCAAGTATCAATAGTGCCTTAAGGAGGCGTTACATTCACATTACCAATTATAAATAACCCAACAATGCCATCTTTAAGTATACTCCATCCGATCCCCACCTAACCTAAGTAATAATCTAGATAAAAATTATGCTAATTTGCGTGTGCAAAAAAGATTCCAAAATATCTGTCGGTCGATATTCTTCGTCGATACAGTTAGAAAATTTAATCGGCTACAGTCCCAAGTTACGCGGAGATGCCGTTCCGACGGCTCACAAATAAATTAAAAGCTGAGTTCGAGATGCCAGCCTAGTCCTCTTCGTTGCACGGCGTGTCGACGAGCAGAGGCTTGGCCACGGGCAGCGCGCCGGGCGAGTGAGGCGGCGCGGCGGGCGGGGCGGCGGCGGCTGACGCGTTTGCGGTAGCGGTAGCGGTAGCGGTAGCTGTGGCGTGTGCGGTGGCGGCGTACAACGCTAACGCGTGCTGTAATTGCAACAGCTGGTGATGCGGATCGAGCGGCGCGGGCGCACGATGCCCGCTCTGATGCGGCGTGCGCACCACGTACCGCCCGTCCGCGAAACGTCGCACATTCGGTGGCGCGTGATTATGCGCGTATCGGGAACGTACGATGCGCTCGAAACCCTCCGGCCCCTCGGTGTTAACGTCGGCCAAGCAACGTGATGTCAACCGCGACGAGCAGTACCACTGTTTGCGGCCATGAGCAAGGTTGTTCTTCAGACGGAACGTGTAGCCGCGATGCAGCAACAGACGCCCCTTCCCCGCGCGGATGAAACGAGCTGTAAACAAAACCGTTATTTCAATACGTGCTCCGATGATCTTTCGAGAAAACATCGCATGTAAAATTGAACTAAAGTTCATATTTTCATCAGGTCAATTTAACATGTGGAAGCATGCCTCGTAAGAGATATCTTAATGTCTTAAACCTAATCGAATAAAGGAGGTAAGAAAGGTTCAAAATTCGTGTAGAAATAAAAAACTTTTAGTTTTTAAGTATGTAAGATTTACACATAAACCACTTAAAATCCCAACGTACAATTTCGTAAGAACATAGTTAAAATATGATTTTTTTCTCCACGAGACAAGAATGAGCAATATATATAATTACGATATTGGCACATAATCAAATCATGTCGATGAGCACAAAACTTGTGTTTACTTAAATACCTAAAGGATATGTAATATAAACAAAAACAAGTACAAAAATAGTGACACAACAAACTTATAAAACAAGAAAGGAAGACCGAGAAAAGTGAAAAATAACATTCACCATTTTACTATGATACGACAACACAATATGTAGTGCTACGATATTGCGTATCATGTGATAAATATAACATCACATTTCAAAATATCAGATCATAGTAAATTGCATACAATACACAATTTTTTAAGAATAAAATCATGAGACTCAAAAGTTATTAAACTATCTATCCCTATCCTTAACATTATAATTTCATCTATAACGACCTCACTAGACTGAAAACATGCAAGGATCGTAACATAACTAACATTGGACACCTATGATAAGATAACAACTGAGATCATTAATGATTGAGAACATTCATCTAATACATTACACTATCACATTGCAGCAATACCTGTATGATTTTGTTTATTATTTTCGTGAACCATTGATCTTCGCTCATCGAAATTGTGGTTAATTTTTAGTTCTTAGGTATACAAATAGAACTCTTCAAAAAGAATTCATTACGTTGCTTTTTTGATTAAAGTTAGTTGAATTGGCTGTTTATGGATTCGACTTTTTTAGATATCAAAAAGTAAGAGCCGACAGTTTGATAAACGGAATCTACAGGGCTTCACTTTTTACAAAAGGTCTGTTGTGAAAGCGTCTTTCTTTAGCGATTGAATAGCTGGGTTCTTATTACAATTGATTGTTGAATAATACAATAGAATTGTAAAATACTTTATCACAAATTAAGAATACAACAAAGAATTTACCAATAATGGAAATGAGACGTAAATTACATTGCGTTAAATAAAACTACCCAAACAACTTATTATTTAGATGACTAGTATAAAATTATGGCACGTTTTATTTCTACGAGTATTTTAACTAACATAACTTAAACTACCATATTTAAACTACCTAAAATAAGTATAGCAATGATATAAAAATTATGCTATATTTTGGTAATAGAGATTTTGTTTAGGTTGGCACCATGTTGTAGAATAATGCAAATTACTGTTATTTCGACATTATAAAAGCATATTTCATCATAAAAATTTGGTTAAATTTTCAATGCTCCGTACTAAAGGAAATCGTTTAAAAATATTGTTTTGGCACTTGCAATTGCTTTAACACATCATTTGATTAATATATCAATACTCGGTGTTAATGAACTCATTTATAAATATGATTTTGGCACTTAAAATTGCTTAAAATTCCATAACATCTGTTACAGCAATTTAAAATACTAGTAGCGTACCATCCACGCGGTGGGATCGAAATTATCGAAATCTAGCGTGGGAATACGGGGGAGTAGAAGCGGCGTGGGAGGAGATTGCGGTTTTATAGGCAGAGGGAATCCGGGAGGCAATACGGGCTTGTGCGTGCGGCGGCCGAACTTGTTGGCATGGTTGTGCTCGCCGACTAACTTGTGCAGCGTGCCCATCTGGGTATATGCCTTGCAGCCGCAGCCTCCCATGGTGCATCGCCAGCGTACGATTCCTGAGCGCATGGTGTGCGCAGCGTAGAAGCTGCGCCCGCGCACCCATAACCGTGGCCGTCCGCCCGGACCCACGCACAGCCGAATTTGTTCTGAAACACAACAACCATTGTAAAATCCATTCTGTTAATACTTACTAAGTCATGGCCGTCTCAGACATATATTTATCAATAAGTATGTTAGAATTAGGAACTCTTAAAAAATTCAAATTAATTTATTGTAATATCATGCTTAAGACTCAATCAGATGTTTGGTCCGTATAAATGAAATCTATATGAACTTAAAACAATACTAATCTATATCAATAGATTCATCATATTATAATAACCGGATTAAACTAGTATTCTCAAGAATATTTTCTTTCTACAAACACTGTTAACATGTTTAACATAAGAATCTGTATAATCATATTACTTAACAATGCAACAACGTTTCATTCGTTTACAAGATAAATTACATGACGCATATTGTCTAGCAAACATTTTTGTCTTGCATCCAAAAATCTGCTGTTAGGTCGCTAACGGAATGGGTATCGGTCCAAACTGGACGACGTTTATAAACTATAGAGAAAATCCCAACATGGCTTACTTATTAAAATCAATCGTATCAATTAAATGCTAGTAAATAAAGACAGATAAAGTTTACATTATACTATTACACATATATATGTGTCTTATAAAAATTATTGCTCAACATCAAATATATTACAAGTAAATTAATAAAGTACAATTATGTTAAACACTATTATAGTATAGTACAAATGTATTAGGTTTCCGCATTTAGACCACAGTAGATCACGTTATATGGTCGTCCTGTAGCTCCTATGATAAATGACTAGATTGTTGATAACTGAATATTTACTAAATACGAAAAGCGAACGTAAGTTAAAGCCGTTAAATCGTCTTTTAAAGTGCTATCTTATTAGCAATAAACATAGATAAAAATAATACTAAACAATAAAATACTATAAACATCGAATATAGGCTCGCTAGTGAAAGACTAGAATAAAAATGTACTATATTAAAAAATTATAATAATAACTAATAATATCTCGACATCTTCTCACTCGGTTGCCCTATCCTATCTTCAGTCTTCATACCTAAAAGTCATAGTGCGATTAAATCTCAACTGATTCACTACGATGACTAGATAAATCCCCACATCTTCCCCCGACCCGCTCGTGTGCGTTTCAAAATCAATAAATCAGTCAAAACAATCAGTCAGCACACTTCACTAAACTTTAATCTAACTCTAATATCAACTAACCCAAGTACATGCTTCATAGACGTTTTAAACCTTTAGTTTACTGCGTCATTTGCCTTGTTATGTACAGAAGTTCGTAGACAAATGTTAACGATTAATTAATTACAGTTAACTAAGCTCGAAGCTTGTGTCGATCGACCGGCTTGTGTCATGCGGTCAAGTCAAAATTCTTCGCTTCGAAAAACGCCAGACTTCACGTCCAGATCTACAAAGACGTCCGTTTTTCCATCGGATTTAATTATTGGAAATCTTTGTACACAGGTAAAACATTTATTTGTTTTATTATCCTACAAATTGCAATAAAGAAACGCAAAGAGACGTTATGGAATTTGCATAAAACTCGTGGTATATAGTATATCAATATAATCGTGGGTGTGACTGTACTTTATTACAACGCATCGCCCGATATCCGGTCAATGTGCACATACCATCATAGTTCTTACAACACTGAAATCCTTTAAACAACAACAATACATACTAGTGGTAAATTCTCCAACAATTTGCTCTGAAGTAGCATGGTAGAAGCACACTTCAGACTCCTCAATAACAGGAAGAAACTCGGACCTTGACGTGGCTCGCTGAAGGATTGAAGTCACACTGATTTTTTCCTATGCTCTTTAATTACCTATGCCCTGACACTGGCTAGACCAACGTGAAATGTTTTTATGCTAATTTTATTCGCATCGTTCTGGCACTGATTGCACATCTTTGTGCTGATAGCAAAAGTGACATATGGAAAATAGGACAACACAAAACCAACATTAGCGATGGGTTATTGACAAATCAATACAACAAAAATTAACTAGACCTTCAATCCGCATCGCACTGAAACGAATCCTATAAAAAAGCTGTCGAATAGTAGAGAGCCTATTCATAGGGTTCGTTAGGTGTCATGTCGGTAACATCACTTTGTGGTCATTCATCGCTCTTGATCTGAGTAGCGCGGTGTGCCGGCGTCGGCGGCTCGTGAGAATGCACGTTGCTGAGCGCGAAGATCCGGTCGTGAAGCGTGTGTGCGTACGCACGACACGTCCTCCGCGTGCACCGCCAGCGCACCTTGCTCTTCTCGGGGAAAACTTTCTCCGCATAAAACGAGAACCCACCGAGCCGCATGTGCCGACGCCCGCGGTTCGATATCACGAACTCAACTGCAAAACGTCACGCAATCATTATCTATACCGACTGAAACGCGCGTGCGAATGCATGCAAATAGGAATATAATAAAACACACGTATTACTTGTTGACTTATTTATATAATTTGAAGTATTAAGACGGATAAATATCGGTTGTTTGTGAACAACAGAACACAAAGTACAATATTTATTAACAGTAGTAAAAGTACAATATTTAGAAGGTTTCCGTCACCTAGCCGTGATATTTACATTTCATCCGTGATATTAAATATAATGGCCTACCGACGTGTACATAGATTTTTCCGACTAGAATCGAAAATATTCAATAAAGGAAATGGAAATGGAATAGGTTCTAAATTAGTCTGTCGCATCCGATTACAAAACAACATAATATATGCCATGCATTTAATTCCATTTTTACTGCTTCATTTAGTTCGTTATCATCTCCAGTCAACTGTCCACCGCGATCATCTCAATGAGACTCTCGATGCGGGCATGTTGATCAGCAATGGGGGCTTCGGGCCCGTGGTTGTGGGATCCGGTCGTGGCGGATAAATGTCCCTTGACAGTTAGTGCTCGCGCCACGCAACCACGCGCACGACCCCTACACGACCAATACACACGTGGACCCCGCCGCTTGCGGGCCACGAATCCAAATCCATCTACTATCAGACAGACCGCGCCTCGCCGCGTCACTGAATACCGCACTTCAGCTCCTGTTATATTAATCACCAATAACTACAACTAACGAACGATTCCTACAAACAAAAATGTGTACGAAAAGACCTTTACGATTAAAATTTTATTCATAAACACGTGCCTAATAGAATTAAGGCAAATTCCAGAGTAACGTAAACAGTTATAATGAGTACCGATTTATTTTAAAAATGTGTATTCTACAATGAATGTAATACACTTGAAATGACAATCTACGAATGTTATCATTATTTGGTTCTGTGTGTTAACAATATACATATAAGAATAAAAATACACTTTTATGATATCATGTCGCTTTAATTAATAATAAAAAAACAAATTGTCTCAAAATCCCTTTATTGTAATCGATCACAATTCATTTCATGAAAATGTTCTAACCTTATACTAAGAAGACTTTCAGTTGAATCTATATGTCGTCAAAATTTGCTACACTCTATCGTCAGAAACTAACTCATAATTTTAAAAACATAAGAGCATCATACACTTAATACGATATGCATAATTATTATTAAACTTACAACTTAAGTAAACACACAAAAACATTTTAATATAATAGTTTTTATAGCCTAAAAAAGGGCAGACAAAACAGTACATGTGCCACCTGATGAGAGGTGTTCACCCTCGCCTAGGGACATGCATTAGACGAGTAAAACGCTTTTCACAACTTTTTCGAAAAACCCAAACTCGAGACACTGCAGGGTCACTTCATTTTTGAAACATTCGACCTACTTACACCAAATCATACAGTAGGACAAGTGACCACGTGACCTAGTTCGTATTTGCGACTGATCTTCTGCATATGGTTGTCTTGATGGTTGTGGATAGGGTTCGTAATGCGAAGAATATTATTCTTGGAGGTTATTCTCGCGCGACACCTCTTGCCGTAGTCCATGCATCGCCAAAATGTACGTCCACTTCGAACGCTGTCGGTCACAAATATGTACGGCTCGTGAATTAACTGCAGATGTCCGCTCTTCGTCTGAATGAAGTGCAACTCCCCTTTCACGTTTCCGTGGACAGGCATTACTGAAAACATACATTACGTCAAATATTTGCATTAGAATGCTATATGAGCAAGCATAATTTTGTTCAATGGAATCTAAAGAGAAGAAATAAAAAAAAGGTTTCAAATTTTATTGTTGTAAAATTAATATTCACAGTATAGCACCATTATATTATTTACACAAATAAAGTTAATCTATCACATAATTTATTATATAATTTACATAAAATAATAAAGATAAAATATCAAAACGTGTATACAAATTATTTGTATTTCCCAAAATTAGGATTTACAGCAATTATACATTCGATTATAAATAAATAGTTATTGTATCACACATACAAAAATAATAGAACCTCTCATAGTTATTAAACTTAAACAAAAGCAAAATTGTTTGGCATAACAGATCATCAGCATTAGAAAAAGACATTAAAAACATTTATAAAGTTTTGCATACACAATATACTATCGTTACACTCACAAATACAGTTTTAATTTCAAAAACAGCCAGTACATTTGCGTGATAGAAATCACAGTTCTTTCTTCTCATTTCCTGGCCGACAACGCATCAGTGATACCATTGGTTTTGCTGATGTCCATGGGCGACGGTGACCACTTACCATCAGGTGGCTCATCTGCTCGTTTGTCGGCTATTAACATAAAAAAAATCACACTATTATATAAAGACCTTGCATAGGATGACACTCCTAAATATTATTTAACATTAGTAAAATATAATCAACTCAAGTATACAAATATAATATGTTTTCCATTAAAGAAAAACATTGAGACACATCGAATTTGATCACTTCGCATTTAACAAAGTCCAAACCACAAGTCCAGAGAAAAACGAAAGCAACACCAAGTTACAAAATAACAACAGCATTGTTTGATATGTAACGATCCGACATAAACGACACCATGTTGTTTACATACAATCCCGTAGCAGTCCACGGCACGTTACAAAGTCTCCGCAAGGATGGCTGGATACTACTTCAACACGCTATCTCAAGGTGGATTGGCAGAGATACTAGAATCGGATGTTTTAATTCGCTAGAAGCTACTCATTGTTTTTATCTCTAGGTTTGCTGTAGTAGTTTAACGTAGTGTACATTAAAAATAAAAACGTTTGCTGTTTTCGGCACGACCCCTATGCACACGATCAAAGCGCAGTGCGCTCGTCAGGCGGTACCTAATCTTGCCAAGCTGCACCGCACTGCGTTTGGGTGTTGAGCTCTACAGTTATACCATCCGAGAGTGCCATCCTGTTATCTAAGTTAAGAAGTCAGCGATCTCCAACAGGAGTCTGGTGGTACTATGGCCTCCGTAAACAGCCCTACATTTCATTAATTTTATTATGAATTAACATAATACTTACATAGCTACGTTGATCAACACTGCTGCTATTTGTTTAATTCAGAAGTGTTAAATAGGAATCGGTGATCGAGTTAAAATTGTATGTAAATTACGATCACGCCTTCTACAATAACGTTCTATGACTATTTAAATCAATATGTTACCTAAATAATAAAACTCTGAACAATTGAATTCTCAATTGACCAATTTAAATTATGTACATTAAAAACCATTGTTACTTACTCATTCTGTTAATAATTATAATAATAATAAAGTTGTTGACGGATACAGTTCGATTATTAGTAATGTTAGGCAAGTCTATCGGGGAGTGATAGCGTAGTGGCTTTAATGTCATTTTCCTGTATGAAGTAACTGAATTAAAATCTAACACGCACTCTATTTTCAAAATTATGAATCCATGTCCTTAAACGCTCTCAATGTTAGAGGAGACCCAGGCACAACTCCGGGATAGTATATTAGGCGTACTGCTTGCCTATCTTGACACTTGCTACACACTAGAGTTTTCAAAAACATTTCTGTGGCTATCGCAGGTATGTTTGTAAATTTATGAATTAATGGTATATAATCAGAAAGAAATCAAAGTAGGGCCAAAAGCTTCAAATAAGACCTTGATTCCAGTTTTTTGTTCACGAAGTTAACTCTATATTATATTGTACAAAATACAACACAGCCACAATACAAACCTACCACATGACAGTAAGTAGTCACACCATATACATCATCAGGGCTGTCACCGACGCGTTGCCACCAATCAACAACGAAGCGGGGAAACCGCTTGTTTACTGAATGTCCAACACTGCATTTCGAACACTTTAAAACATTTCTCGATTGCCTTTAAATGGAAGGTGGTAGCTAGCTAGGCAGGTAAAAACCACTACCACCGTACACCGCCGGGGTTAAGGTGGATGGTACAATGCCCAGTGACCTTCAACAGAAAAAACCTGACGCCATAGTTTCGACCGCTGATCAGCAGGATGCATAGCCACAAATAAAACTCTTGTTCAGACCATTTCTTTACATGTATATAGGGTCACACCAAATTGTTAATATTTATTTATAATAAACAACAAGGATAACCTACGTAATTTTTCTTGAATGTATGAATCTGACCTAGCATAGCAAAACAAGTAGGCTTGAATTTTTTAGTATATATGTAGGATCGTCCTACCCTTATCATAAGCTAAGGTATTATTGTGTTCCCCCAAATTAACTGGGGAAGAAAAAATTTAAGGAAGATACTGAACTAGTAAAAGTACGTAAACCAAAAAAAACCGTAGAAAAATTTAAGATTAATCTAAAAAAATTGTTATTAAAACAACATTAAATGGAAAAACTTTCAGATAATAACATTGGACGATAACAAAATTATGGCTATTGGTTTTCAATTGCACCTATTTTAAAACATAGGGTTGTAACGGGCTCCATCCACGTTCGAGTCCATGCGAGTCCACGTTCACCTCCCCTGCGCACGGTGTGTTAAATATGTAGGTAGACCAGGTTAAATAACACGACGGTTTGGTTACATTATACTACACGGTTCACTCTCCCTCTCATCTTTTCTATTGTAGATCACTGGGCTCTGTACAACCCGGTTAAATACTTTTTTACCTGCTTCATCACCCACCACCCTTCTTCTTCTATTAACTAAGAAAAGCTTTCACATATTTCGGTTGCATTGTCCGAGCGCCAGTTATAAACGGGCCCCCACTTCCCTCTGCGTCGGTAGCGTGTCTCTAATACATTGCTGTAACAGTCGTGCATAGGCGGTAACCACATATCATCATGTAGTCCTGTTGCTCGTTTGTAACTATTGACATTAAAGAAATAAAGTATAAATACTTATATATTTTTTTATTTTAAAAACAATTCTCATTCTCATGCATTCATAACGTATAGTTTTAACATTCTTTTATAGTCGTACCTCTAATAAGTTACATGTGTTTTTTTTTGAATAGCAAATTACATTTTCCAATATAAACTTTAATATTCCGTTGCAATAATTTGCATTATGTTTTAAATAAATGTAATTTTTGGTAAAAGAAGAATAAATAACACTGTTTTTGGGAGTGGCTTTCTAAACGTAATGTTTAATGATTAAGCGAACCGAAGGCATAAATAGAAAATATTTTACGCGCACTTTTTACTATACTACTTCAAAAAACCTAAATTTATGTATTAGTAGAATAGAATAGAATACTATTTTATGGTACACCATAATATGGAAATACAACAGAGGCGGTCTTAACCCTAAACAGCGATCTCTTGCAGACAACCTTTGGATAAAGGACACAGTGAAAAGAAATATTCCATTTAATTTTCAAAACTATAATAAAATAACAAACCTATAGCTTATTCTAATCAGTAATCGACAAAACTACAGCATGTCTTCTACTCTATGATTTTTTATTTATTGGAAAGGAAATCTTGAAAAGATACCCGGCGCCTTTGGGAGTTCGATCGAGTTATGTGGGGTAACAGTCCTCTCGGTCGCCACAGGCGGTACACGTATAGGGGAATGGGGTCTCCAACAAAATGATACCGCGAGTAGTTCACCAACAAACTAATGTTAATAATGCTACTACCAAAATGTAGATTGACAATGGAGATGTTTCAAAAAGTACTATGTTCAATGTCAAGTATCTCAAAAATTTAAAAGCTATCTTAGATAAAAATATCAAGACCCATTATGTCATGGTTTGTATATTGCTAACCTCTGTAGTAATCAATATTATCAAATGCCTTTAATCGATTAAATTAACATCTGACAAATGAATTTAATCTACTACATTTGACAGTTTATTTGCCATAATAGATTTTTGTGTTTGCCATTGATATATATTTTTATTATGTACCACTAAACACAAACCATCTTAAATTAAATAATCAGTATAGACCTATTTTATGAATTACCTACCTACAATTCAATTAATTATACAATCTGGCCTGGAATACATACATGTCGAAACATATCATTTCACTTGCATCTCTACTCTCAAGCTGGGATCAACTCCCAGTTGTTAGCACTGTTAATCAAAAATCGTAAATGGGACATAGTTTCAACTTATTAATGTCCCCTGAAGGACACGAGTCTTTCCTCCTAGAAGAGGTTTAAGGTCTTACCTTCAATTGGCAGATTGGTGGAGATCAATGGCCAACTTCAATACTGCAAGTTCTTAAGCCAAAATCCTTTGAAATGGCCTAACACCTACTTAATAAGTAACTGCTAACTATCAGTGAGACAGGATTAACTTGCTTTCCACAAGACATACCTAGATAGTACCGGTAAAGAGACCAGAACACAGCTAAGAAATTGAATGGGTTGTAGTAATAGTGGTGTACAATTTAAATAACAGTTGATTCATCAGTATTAGTCACTTAGAGTTACATTAACCTCCAATGAAGCAACATATGCAAGTTTGTTTCGAGCTTCATCAATGATGGAAGAAGTATAAGTTCTACATCTAGTCACTAATTGCAACTATATAAGTTGCAATTACCAAGTTGTAACTTACTGGATGTTATTAAGATTTATTAAGACTCATGCAATACTTTAAGAATTTTGCAAATAATATACAAGAAAAGTGCAACATATGGGACAAGGTTCTCAATACACATTGGATTTTAATCTGAATGGTATAAGAAATAACAACTATTATTTAAGAGGGGCTGAATCAGCAGGCCGTGCATTCTTTCTACAACTTAACCTGATAGGTCTTCTTCTCACAGTCTGTGTAATTATTTTTAACAAAGTATAAGATATGTTTATAATATAATTTTTTTCTCTGTACAGTTTGGATCATAATAGATAAGCCGGCTAGGGTGAGCATGTTGCACGGGCGCAACGCCATTATCTATAAAAACAAATGAGTCATCGATGGCAGGTGCATGGCAAGGATGCGGCACACAAAGGGTGCTGTGATATTGTTATGTTAGGATCATTGTTTGTCACTTGTTATGTAATTTGTTTTTCATGTGGGTGAAGATGACTGTGATGTAGAATTTTAATGTAAATACTTTTAGATTTAATTTTAGATATGCAATTTTAATATTTCTTCCATTCGTCTAAATGTGGGTAACATTCATCCATCTTAAGAAGTTTATAGTTCAACCACTTTATATACACACATATATGGCTTTTACATCTAATGCAATAAAAGATCCCTTGGCCAGAGATTAAATTTCTATCACTTGAAAAGTCCTATGTTATATGGAATGGTGTCAATGGTGTGGCAGAGAAGTGGTGATGGTACCAATTATGTGGCAATAATGCAAAGATCGCCATAATGGTGGCAGTGGTGATGAATATAAAGGTAAAATTTAGTTTTGATTGTGCCAGAAAAATACAAATTATAACCACAAATTAATCAATTTCAACAACAATGGAATACTAGAGAGTGGTGGAAAGTGGACTTGCAAAACTCCATTTTCCTTTTCCTTTTATTTCTTTTCATATTTCTTTCAGTTTTATAATATCCACATTTTTGTGTATGCTTAGGTCACTTTAGATGCTATTATTTCATTCTAACATCAAGTTTTTAAAAACATCAAATGAGAAAAAAGAACAATGATTTTCTCATATTAAGAAATAGTGTCAAAACATATTGTTTACCAAGCTTCTTACAATATTTATAATAAAAATCAATATTTCAATATTTTTCTTTCCTCGAAAACCTTTTATTTGTTAGTGATTGTGCCTGACATCACCTTGACTAAGAATAAAATAAATATATCAGAGTTGCTAAAGAAAACTGATTATAATTAAAATGGAAGGTGAATAGAGTTTTTTACTTATAAATTATATAGTCAATCATATATTTTTACAAACATAACTATGGTACATTTTTAATCCACTCAAGTTCATATGTATCATTAAAATAAAATAACAGAATTCTGGTCTAAAATGATTTAATTGGTGTCATATTGTTCTCATCGAAATGCAAAGAAGAAGATTAAAATAAAGTGTTTCTGTAAAAGTTCCAAACATCAAACAGGTCTGTAAAAATAGAATTTTAATAAGACTGATATGAAATACAGCGTTCAAGAAATATTAAAATTAACAACAGCAATCATGATTTGACACTCAATGAGAGATTGATCTTTTCAATGATACAGTATAGTACCATAGTTGGATCCATAGGCCATTGGATAACGAGATAATATTCATTGTAATTATCCTACCTAAGTACAATCAATTGGATACCCGGCATTACCTTTTTCTGTAAGATCTTATGTTCATTTCGATAACTTGTAATCTAATCAATAAAAGTTATTTGTGAAACAAGAGAGAAAAGTTCATCATTCCTGTCTGAATACAGTGAGTTCTTCAAAGGCAGGAAAGATTTAATATGCTCTTTTGTTCACCTTTAGTAGTGAGAAAATTTAAGATACTAGATATAATGTGTAACTAATTCAATAGTATAGCATCAGACCACTATTGCACATCCATAAAGCATCATCTACTATGACATGAAAAAAGTAAATAAATTATAAAAAAATGTAAATGCATGGGCATACACAAATATTACATCACAAACACCCATGACCTGAGACTAGACATTTATGTGACACATAATGCACCAGTTGGCACCAGCAAGGAATCGAACCTGGGACCCTTCGCTTGACAGGCAGGGTCACTACACACACAAGTGTTATTATATTGTCAATTTGCAATCTTATATCATAACTATGTCTTCACACCGGTTTTAAGCAATAATAAGACCCTTTTAGAGCTAACAAGGTAATTTTTTTTTTATTAATCACTTATTTTACTTTTTCATTTCTATTCACTGTTGTGCTTGACACTGAATAAATAATAATGTTTAAAAATATTTTGATTTTGTAGAAGTTTTGAGATATGCATGTCATTGAATACAATTAAAATAGTCTCATATGTAACTAAAATAAATTAGTTACAAATATACTCAAATTAATAAATATATTATAAATTAATAAATTATTGATTGTCATGATGCTAATGTTCACAGTCAAAAATTACCTTCAATCGATATTTTCTCAAACTCACTAAACAAATTTAAAAATGTTGTTTGGCAAATGCTATTATGACCTATTTTTTTTAAGATGAATTTCACTGTAGAATTATATACTAGGTATAACATTTTGGTTGGATTACTTTTTAAATGTTTCAGATTACATTTTTTGATTTTTGAATTTAATTTGATAATGTGTTTCATTAGAAAGTTGTTTACACCTGTAACTGAGGAAAACTTATATATTTCAATCCGTGCATGTTTTAAGTTATTGTTGTTGGTGTTTACCTTGTTGGTGTAACTTATTAAATAAATAAAAATATATACATCACAAATTCTTTACTTTGTCATACTAAATATATCTGAAAAACTTTAAGAGATGGAACACCTTTATATAACTGTGTCCAATTGGTTTCGCCTAATTGTTATAAAACATTCCAGGGTCATATAACTACAATTTTAAGATAATTGCAGAACATGTTGGTTTTTCTTAACAGTAACAATAAAAAAAAATTGACCTTGTAACCACAATAGAGTTGTAGAATGTCAAACAACCCAGGTTGTAGAACACCTTAAGTAATTAATGTCAGTCTGGTATTAATACCACTATCAATATAAAAATATTAAATTTATTGCCAATATGGAACCCTATCCCAAGAAGTCCAATATAGACTTAACAATTCTATTGTTGTTTTTCTAACAATATCCAATTTATTAACCAAATTTATTTAATAAAAGGTTGTAGTGTATAAGCCTTATTACAAAAAATTGGTAGTAATTGTTTTAATAATCTATATGCAAACAAAGTGATACTATCATCTTATTGGCTAAATAAGAGAAAGTTTTATTCAGTTTATAGTAATATTATAGTATGTAATTGTGTTCATGTTTATATTAAAGTTTAAATAGTTGAAAGTTCTCCATGTTAAATACATTTTAGATCTGCTAACCTATGACTATACAGCACTTTTAAGGCCAATGTGCCAAATCTAATACTACCTAGATTAATAAGGATAATCCAGGAATATAATATAATGAAATATTTATCAGAACAGTATGTATATACTTATTATAGTCATATAGCATTCACATATATATTTTAAACATCAGTGAATTTCATTGGTATTGGTGAGAAGGCTTCACATGATTGCCTAAAGGTCAATGATTTTGGATAACTGTAAATATTAAATATTTTGAAATATTACACATAATACTACAATGGTGCTTAAAGCATTTCAACGGTTTTACGTGTATTGATTTATAGACTAAATACTCGATACCAAACAACTTTTAGGTTATGTTTACAAGCAGATGCATGTATGAGGCTTACGGGTGAAATTTTAATAACTTACAACAATTACTACGGTAAAATAAAATTGTTATTTTTAAATAAAATATTTCTTTGTATCATTAGCTTTAATATTCATTAATACTTCTTTACACTCGATACTAAAACTGACAAGTTGAGTTCGTTTACATGTCGCGTACTTACTCCTTACTTTCCCCGAGTGATCGTTCCTATGCAATAAAGCAAATGTTGAACATACCGCAGAGCAATCCAGAATTTATGCACTATTTATATCACCATCACCGAACACTATCACACCCGATGCACTAAATAATAAGGCATTTGACGTAAACACGTTCATTGGCCACAAGAGTAATGATTTATACTACACCATATTCACGTACATCGCATATATGTTTTCGAAATTAGCTTCCTTGTAAATTTAACACTATTAAAAACTAAACTTAACATACTACACGTTATATATTTCCTCAAAATAGTAAACAATCCCTAGGTGACACAATTGCGACCATAGATCCCGCGGCGTTAAGACGTACAACCACAAATAACGGAATTCCATCCCTTTTCACGCATACTGTCATAGATGCCAGAATTATAATTCAGAAGTGTAATTAAATTTATCAAACTCCATAAATATATAATAAAGTTAACATAATCCACGTTGTTATTTAAAATAGATTAAAATGTAATTTGGTGTACAAAAAGCAACTCAAAATGATTATATTCATATGCAAGCAGATTAAACAAAGCTATTTATATGTGTCATTATTATATTTAAACAAGATTTCCCATTATGGACTTAAGTTAATTTTCCAAAACATAATATTTAGTATCTGCTTTTAAATTTTACTCTCATTGTAAAAGTACGAAGTATTTATAAAACTTAGAATTCTGATTTAAATTATAAAGACAAACACTGGACGTATCTGTCCGGAAATCATAACTTGTATGTCATTATACCACTGTATAAAACAAGCGTAAATGCATTAGCATATCCTTAGTCGTACTCGTTACTCTCGTAAATAAACACAGATAAAAGTAGCATTTCCGATATTAATCTTGAGCTAACATAGGAACCTAACGCCACCTGTTGATAAGTTGTCGTAAACATTAATAGTGTATTTTTGAATTCCTAGTAAAGTTACTGTGAACCAATTTTTGAGGTCTTAATCGCTGTTATTTTAATCTCGAAATATTTTTAAATAAACCTATGATTATGAAAAATATCTGAAGAACAAAACTGAAGTAATAAATCTAAACAGTGGTGACGTTAAGTAACGGATAAGTACTGCTAAAAGAAATCGCTTTTATAGTAACTGAACTTGTATTGCATATGAAAAATATTGAAATATAAGCCTCGACTTTCCGAGCAAAAATTGTATAATGTTATTAGCAAAACAATCTCACTTATATTTTTAGGCCATACGTTTAAAGTTACAATTTAGCAAGTTTACAGCTTAGCATTTCTGTGAATGAATTAATATTTAGGTTAACCAAAAAAAGTGCAAGAAAAGTATATATTTGAATTTATGAACTATCTCAATTTTCAGGAAAATTAAATGTAAGTAAATACTTACTTCTTATTTATTTATAGTTAAATACTTATTTTTACAGTATATTTATTACATTACTTTTTTATAATGAATCAATATTTATTTTATCCAATGTGTTGTTCCTTTGTTGAAAAATGTTTACGCGTCATGTGTGTTGTCGTGATCAAATGTGTGTTTTAATATTATATTTACTCGTACAACACTTTGTATTATTCAGTTGTAGCCAACCTAGTGGTTTCAATTTATGTCTCCTCTAATGTTTCAAATTATAAGCGTATTGCAAATTAATTAACATATACTTCGGTGAAGAATATGTAAATGTAAAGTCTGCCAACCCGTACTTGGCCAACAAGGCGAACTATCGACATAAACCCCTGTCGTATTGAGAGGAGACCAGAGCCGAGACCAATTTTTCGGCATTGGAAAGTAAAAATCAAAAATAAAAAGTAATTTTAATATCTTTCAATGGTACAATATAATCATTTTCAGTCGACGAACGCCTACGCTGGAAAAACGCTTATGTACGGGTAAGGCTCGTCGATAAGATAATATTATTAACTTCTTTACATTATGAGCACTACCCTTAATGCATCCATCATCAACTAAAAGGCAACATCTTCTGTCGTGGCAAACTGCTAAACAACGGACGAAGGCAATAGATAGATAGACTAGATAATCTTTTGGAGGTCTCTGGATTCTGTACCACACAAAGCTGACACCAGATGTACTCGTGCACGATAGCATGATACATTGCGTGCATGGCGAGCCACCACACTCTCCACAAATGTAATGTTGAAAAGTTTATTTTTTTTTCTATTTAATACATTGAAAAGTTCATCGATGGATTGAGTAAATAACAAGCAGGTCCAACGTTCTATCTTGGGTAGCAACTTAGTTGCGAATATTCGATACATCTGCATGTGATTGCTAACCATTAAGTAGCTTGTCTTCTCACTCGTCGTTTATTACATAATTAAAATACTTACACCGGTAAGATATTCACCACCATCTTTACCGTAGTCAACAGCGGGATCCCCGCTTTCTTCTTGGCCGACAACACGATAATGATGCCTTTGCTGTGGGTGATCAGCCTGCACGATAGCAGGTCATAATTGTTTTATGTAAATAGCCGACAAACATACAGATGAGCCACCTAATGGTAAGTGGTCAACGTCGCCCATGGGCATTAGTAACATTACAGGCATCATTGATGCGTTGTCGGGCATAAGAAACAGAAAGAAAGAGAGAAATTAATTAATTACATTAAATGCCTCATTTGTAAGCGTCTAACGTAACTCAAACATTTTTTACGGAAACTTAGTTTTAAATTTGTGGTAATTACTACTTATGTTTGTCTGTTCAACCTCCGTGTTAATAAATTGACTGAGTGCGAATCTCGTTTCAAACGTTGTTAATCTCCTCTGAATTTTACATATATTTTCTATATCAATAAATCGTGTGCACAGCGCCATCTAGTTTCACAGTTTGTAATCAATATACTTTTCATTCTGGTAAGTTAAGGATTCCAGAGCCTTAAAATAAGGGAATTTTGTCTAACAGACAGACAGGTTATGGTTAATTGTAACAGGTTTGTAGGACAGTCATAAGTAATTCCACCTTTATAATATATTTAGATAATATAATGTACGTTAAAAATACTCTGATAGTTTTCTTAATTCTAATATTAGGAATAAGGCTAAACTGATCATACCTAATTTTAAATTTAGCAATACTTAGTTCTTGATGATTAATTTAAGGATAACACTGCTTGGACATGTGTTTAATATAAAACTATAAGTGCGTTCTGTAACTGTGAGTTGGAAATAAGAAACTCCTTGGGAGTTTTTGCCACTTCGTCTTCAAAGACCATTCCCGGTAGGAATTTGTTAATACGATGGCGTAGTTTGACTTTGGAGAAGTGTTTGTAAAAACCAACTCCGGATAAATATTATTTCATTCATTCAGACGACTCCATAGTCCAGTTGGTAGTGACCCTGCCTGCCGAGCGAGGGGTCCCGAGTTCGATTCCCGGCCGGGGAAGATGTTTATGTGACAGATAAATGTTCGTTCTCGGGTCATGGGTGTTTGTAATGTCATATTTGTATATGTCCATGCCACCCACAACACGGAATCCTAGTGCAGGGGTGCGAGTGTGTATAAGTTTATTATTATTATTATTCAATACCTAGACTGGCTAGAATTTAGAGAATTTGGCTGTCCCACAAACAAAACTTACTGAATGTATTGCCCCACATACATAAACTCCGACAATACTGTACATAGTGGTATTATGGTACCCTGATAACTAAAGACCATCATCGTGAAACATACAGTGAAATATTTTTACATAATTCATTTAGATACTTGAAATTATAGTAACGAACCAGTTTCATTTCCTTCTTTTTGACAGGCAACGCGTCGAGAACGCCTACCGTACGATATCAAGTAAATATGTGTATGGGTGTCAGACGCCACTTTCAATCAGATAGCTCATATCCTCATTACAAAAAACAATTTATGACGTTGGTGGTCTTATGGTCACCTATGTATCGCATCCTAAGAGTACCAACAACCATTAGTAAGTGGCAGCCAAACATATTTTAAACCCATATGCACCAATACACGAAGTGTCCCGTTAAACGCATTTACATCTATAACATAATTAGTTTTTGTTTTTCTCTTTTTGATCAGCTGAAAATATCACAGGAAAGAGCCACACCCGGCCGACCATGATTTGAAGATTGTCCAGTGAACAGAACAATACTATAATACAATACTTATAATACCTATAATACAATACTATAATAACTATACTACGGACAATCGATTTCATCAGTCTGGACTGACGGCCGGCAACGGTAGCAAAAACTACGTTTGCTTTAAGTAACAAAGTTTAAGTATGGTTCAATGCAATGCAAGTATGGTTATCGGTCACTTTCTATAGCAATAAGAGAGTTTTATCATCTGATATTTTTTTTAAGTTACTATAAACAGAAATCTCAACCCATTATTAACCTTGAATGAACTTTGATCATCCAAGATCTGACGCTTATATTACGTAAGGATAACTAAGTCTATCCAAAATCAAATCTTACATAATTAAAACAGAGCTAATTGCTGAAACAGACAAATAATTTAGTCTATAAACTCTTAATGCCGATGACAATTTTAAGTATCGTTGCCACTCATGTTGCAGTACAGAAAGTCCGCCGCTTGTCACACATCCTCCTCTAATGGGCACAGCAGAGCTGGTGATATGTATCTACTTCTAAATCCTAAGCAAGATTTTAACCGCTATAAAGAGTTCGATCACATGACCATTCATCTATCGCTACCAGGAGTGGTGAAGTCGGTTGCATACATTTACCGAGAATATAACATAAATATAGTATATGAGTGTACTTACTTATTCTATCGGAGAAGTTTTACAAATATCTAAATGCAAAAGGACAGTAAGTGGCGATGAGGTGAGGAAAGCGGAACCTAGGAGGAGAGAGGTGATGAGATAAGCAGAGAGCGGTGCATTCAGTCGGATTTTTAAAATGCGTTCAGAGTTGTGACATGAAAAATAAAAATTTATTAATCATTGCAAGAAGTTTTTCCCCTTAAGCCTTCCAATATAACTGTAACCACATTCAGGTATTGACGATTTATAATGATACCTATCTATATGAATAAAATGATTGAGTTCTGCCGTTATGCGGGCTTCATGGAAAAATTACTGGACAGGACAGATTTTTAGCTTTCTTAGTTTTATTTCTTAGACACTTCACGCAAATGTACGTCCTCAATAAGTAGTTTTTTTAAAGGTTTTTCCTCTGTACATAAAATACATTGTTATATAATAAGCACCGCAGATGAAATTGCAGGTATTAACTAGAGAATAATAATTCTTTATTGACTATTGTATAAATGTACACATTTTTTCTAAATCATAATAAAATTGCAAATATTAAAGATGTTTCATAAATAATAATGAAGCCTGGGCGTCGCCATGTACAAACTATAGAAAGTAGATCATATTAATCGTAAGCATTCCTTATTATTCAAATTCTAGATTTTGGCTTGGTATAATGTCAATAATTCAATTTGTGAATAACATATTGTAACACTGAAACAATATGGCGGATAGTCAGTCGGATGCATATGACAGTTTTTGATATAATACGTCATGTATGTCAAACGTCAATATAATATATGAATGTGTCGTATTTATAACTAGATAAATGTTACTTATCTATTTTACTGAAAATTTAACCTATAAAAGATGTCAATTCATAAATAAAAATGTACCTGAAGTAAGATCGAAATATTGTGTAGCGTAAATATAATTTTCAAATTCCATAGATAATTCATCACAGGCATGATATTTGACAGTTCCAATTGCCACCATATTGTTGTCATACGTAAAAACCTAAAAATAATTTATTTTAAATAATTTGTCAAAGAACATTTTTTTCATAATTTTTCTATGAATCAGTTTATTTTTCTCTAAATTATGCTCCACTGTACAAAGACACGCCCAAAATAATACATCTCATTTTATTGGGGCAACTTAATTTCCTAATCATAAATTAAACAAGGACAAATAATTGATTTTGTGACATTGGACAAGTCTTTGTTAAAATTCAATTTGTACAAACTATCACTGTATACATACGTGTACACCAGCTAGTTTTACATTCCAAAATTCTGGATGCAGATGATGTAATAAAGATTGCTTTTCAAACGGTTAATTCGTTTCGCGCTACATTCGTCTAAATTTAAATTCATTCATTTACAACCGTAGCAATTTTAAACTTTGCTTAAAGAATTGGAAGCCGAACACGACGATCTTTAGCTGCTTACAAATTAGATGCGGTATAAATGAGATGCTTCTTTTTAATATTTCCGGATTTTTTTGCCAGCGAGCGAGGTTGCAAAGTACCTATGTTTGGATTAAATAAATAATAATTACATATTATATAGCTTTTGTGTTTTTATAATCTTTTGATCAGTAGACCGATAAAGATATTTTATAAAGCGTAGACGAAATTATAGCCCAGAAATTATGCATGCTAAGCGAATTGGTTGAAGTTGTATCAGATATGTTTGTCCACGGATCTTCCTTGTCTATAATATATGATCCTTTGCGAAAATATGAACAGGTAGAAGTTGATTAATGTTTTATTATTTACAGTTCTTCTGGCACTGTCCAGTACCTTAAATAATCTTCCTTGAAACTTTTTAAAGCGAAATTAAGATAATTTCTATATTCTTTCACGTTCTATGCAACTCAGATCAATAACTACATTGAATTCTTCGATGAGGGTCGGTCCCGGCTCGTAGTTATGGGCCAAGGATGCGGAGAAAGCGCCGCGTCTCTCCTCGCTTTGTCACCTGAAGCTAGAAGTTACAGCAGGAGGCACAGCTTTTTGCGGGGCTCCACTGTTTCCTGGTGCAGTTAGGTATAATCCCGAAAAGCATGCACAAGAATTGGCTAAACAGACCGGCTGCTCGAAGGAACCAGCTGAACGATGACTCATATGCTTGCTGAAAACGTCTATGGTGAAAATCGTTGACCATACAATGTTAGTTTTGCTACTCCTGATCTATAATAATACAAAACATTAGGTGGACTATATTTAAGTAATGCAATGCGCATTTAAACATTACATTTCATTTCAGACTCACTTTCCACAAATCAAAAACATTTACGTCGTTCATCACATTGTGCTTACTTTTAACCCTAATCGGATTGTATCAAGTGTCACCACGCGCCATCTCGTGAAGAGTAGTAACATTACATAATCAATATAATTTCCTTAATTTAGTGAAGACGAATTTAGCCTGTACAAGTGTTTATGCATCTAAAAACATAATGTTACATATAACAATAAAAAAAATTATATGAACCATAAAAACTAAACGTAAAAATGTCTACACTGAAATCCATATTTTGTTTACATCCCAGTTTAATTATACGTCATAATATATAACGATTCGTAGAAACAAAAATTAGTTCGTTTTCAGCGTTAAATAGCTGTTACACGGACGTGCCGAAATTATAACAGTTCCAGTTTTCTTTTTTCAATAACTATGGAACCATATACACGTAGTTTGTAAAATAAGCAAATCCCCTAGGATTACGTGATTTACGTGGAGCCTACTCTACGTAAATAGGCCACAGACTACAACCACAATTGCGTAACATTTTTTAGAATATTATACCTGATGGTAAGTGGTGTTGAAGTCCAAGATTTTAAAGCACGCGCTTAGAAATCCTAAGAACTCTTCTCTCCCACCAATCATAAGTAGCCGGGAACATCCGACGCGGGCAAACTATTAGTACTTTGTAGTGCGTGTAACAAAATGATGTAAACCGCGTCGTCCGTACAAAATGAGACGTTCACTACATACAGGATTAAGTTCTTACTAAAGGTCAAGCGGTTTTTGTCTAGTAATATTCAAATAAAAATCCAGAAACTTTAGTAGAGAGAACACCTTTAATGTAAGATGCCCCCGGTCACGAATGTCTTGAATAATAATACCAGTACACTCGTAGTTATTTAATACTTTGATTACTTTTACAATTTAACATGACAATAAAACTTGGTACGCTCTGGATAAAACGATCTTTACTCGACATTTTTTTCAGTGTTAAAAGCCGACAAACGACCAGACGAGCCACCAAAGGTATCACCGATAAAGCATCAGCATCATCGGCCAGGAAATGAGAATAGACTGGCCTCTCAAGCCCCTAGCCGAAATACGAAGAGTAGTTTGGTGGCAGACTCTAGCAAGAAGGTGGTAGCTTAGCCAGGCAGGCTTCACGGAAAGATAATAATACCAGTAATAATATTAATGAATTGATGATAATATATAATCTTTACGAGAAGCCCTACCAAGCAGTCTGGCTTCTGTTGCCTCTTACACTTTTCTACCAGCATGGGATTAGGGGAGTATTCTACGCAGTCTTAATACGGCCATGACCTGGTAATGGAATGTCAGAACATGTCTTAGGCAAGTAGGGGAAGATGTCGATAGTTATTGTATCAGAGCGTAGCAAGTTTTGTCATGGCATGTGAAAGTAGTCATAGATAACTGTAGAGTATACTCCTGACACGGTGAATTTTATTTAACCAATTGTAGGATTTCGTGGCATTTGTTAGCAACGCACGAAACGATCGTAATTTCAACAAATACATGCAGATTACAAATGTAAACATTAGTCCTTGAAAATTTGTAATTGCCATATACTTATTGCAAAATATGCAATACAAACCATACCATAACGGCAATAATTGGTCTCTCCTAAAGCTCGTCAAAATCTGTGAAGAGTGCCAACTAATAAAAATCCATAATACCAAACTTTGTTTTGCCATTATTTGGCAGTTCACACACCAATTAGCTCAATGCATTCAGCATTAGAATCTACATGCTGTTCAATTTACTTACCAGAAGTCATAAGTATTCATATTTTACCTAAAAACCATCTCCCAGGCTTATTCTGCATACAAATGTAGATCATACTATACCATACTCAATACCGGTTTACCATTTACGAATTACCTTACTTTTCCTCCATAAGTATACACAGAAATATCGTTTACCATTTACAATCACCTTTTCCCCCCACAAGAACATACTTTAAAATTGCATCTTACCTTTTACCAATATAAAAGTTTACCATGTTTACCAGTCACCAACGATATACCAATTTTACTTGTACCTTTTATATCAACCAATACCGTACCGTATACCAATTACCTCGAGACACTGTCTCTACACGTTACCTGTAATCAGGGCAATTAACAATTACAAACAAAAAAATCTAAACTACTTATCTAAGACTTACAAATTCCATTTACTAAACTAAAACGTAAACGATCATTTTTTTTACTTCAAATTAAAAATGCAAATATGATCGTTTGCGTTAAAAACAAGGTAGCCTTTGTGGTTCGACAAAGGCTACCTATAATGCAGAAGAAAACCTACCTTGTGCGTCGCCTACTGCGCCGCCTTCCCCACCTGCAGTAAGATTGCCATCTCCTGTAGCCGAACCATCAAAGCCTGCAAAAGGGAAAAAGGAGTTTAATTTACAATTTATCAAATGGAACATAAGAACCTATTCAGCAATATTGTACTTCAGCACTTACCAGTCATTTCCATATTAGAGTCATCTTCGCCGAAATTTGTTTCGTCATTATTAGCGCCTTCGTCATCGTCATCCCACATGCTTTCGTTAACAAATTCAGGTTCCATTTTGGGTGCCACAGCGTTGTTTTCATCTTCGTCTGGTATCGTGACAAATTCCTCTTTCGCAGAACCAGACGGCCCTGCTTCTAAAGGATCCATACATTTTCTTTTCGGTCCACTTTGAGATGACGATGAATTATTAGATGCTATCGATGGCCTATTTGGTCTCTTAATTGCTACTGGAGTTGAGGAGGGCTTAGAATCTAAATCAGTCTCTAGTTTAGTCATAATGGATTGCCTTTGTTGTGACGACCTCGGGCCTGGCCTCGATGTCGGCTTTGGTTTAGAGGGCGTAGAACTATCTTCATTTTGGTTTCCGGTTAGACCTTTGACCTGAAGTTGTTCTGCTGTACTAATAAACGACGCTAATTCTTCTTGCTTAACATTAACTTCACCTTGATACATAAACTGTAGTAAGTCTCTCAGTGCTGAATGACTTACATCTTTTAAAAATACTGAAAAGAACAAAAACTCATTAGTCCAAAACAGTCATAACATACAAAAAATTCAATAGTCCAAAAAACTGACTAAATTGTAAACAGTAATCAATAAAACAGTACATACCTATGGGATGTTGAGTTGGGTTCATTTTGAACATTTCTTGGAAATAAGGTGAACATACAGATAAAACTAATTTGTGTGCTTGTAGTAATCTGCCTTCGGCAGCCAAAGTTACGTCCACTAAATCTCCACGCGACAGCAGGCCGTGGAAGCCTGCTGACATATTCGCGTGGAAATTGTTCCAACATAGCGAAAATTGTTCGTCCGACGCCATGATGGCGACGACCGTGAAAGGAACCTGTAACAATAGAAATTGTAGATTTCAAAACGGAGTTACCATAATCGCTAAAACCAGAACACAAATTATTAAACTTGAGTACAAAAACAGTTACACACCTATCCTAGAACTTTGTACTTTATATTCCCGATATTAGAAACATTTGAAAAAAAAATATAATGTTTCTAATGATGCACTATTAACTCTTTCATCCCACGTCCTTCCCGTTTGAGCGCTGTATGCGGTATGATGACGCAAACGCGACGTAAACTGTGTCGTCACAGGGTGGTGATGCGCAAACCAATTTGCACGAAATAGAATAAAAAGAAAATTCTCGTTATATCTTTTCATTTTTAAAATGACAGATAAACTCATGACATTGTTATAAAATTCCACAACGAATAATATTAATTTTAACACTGTATATTACTGTATTGGTCTTACAGCTTATTGATTTAAAAGTCCAAGCTTACTGCGACGTAGTCTACCCCGCCATGTTGGAATTTGGTTTTAGATATTTTAACGGATCCATGATTATTATTCAAAAACATTTTAACACATATTTTTTCATGAACTATTTATCTACGAATGTTTATTCAATCGATTTGATGTTTTAAAAAGTTGTGATATTTGAAATTTTATGTATTATAAATGAAATGCTTAACTAGACAAGTTAATTCCTTTTTTAATTGTCTACAACAGATTTATTTGTCGACTTAAGGTATTTATTTTAAAATCTTTGCCAGCAAAAAAAATAATAAAACCAGACAGAACAGCACTTTCAGTTAGGAAAAAAAACAATATGAATTTTAAGATTTAAATCCATTGCTATTGGATCATATATTGAGTTAAAAACGTAATCGAACATCAAATATGAAAGTATTCGCTTATTTTTAAGATTGAAAAAATATGGAATTAATTTTCGTCCTTCTCCTATATATAACTACCTGACAAACTAACAATATTTTATATCTCGACTCTATTAGTATACTGATAAAAGTTTTCTAGAAAATAGTAGTACAATATTATACACGAATAATTTACCTGTGACACGATCAGCTCGTCGTGTTGATATATTTTTTTATTGGAAATAGTAGTCACCGATGCAAACTTACATTTTACAGGTATTTGTAAACTTGATATTGTTATCACAACATACCTTAAATATTGTAATAGTTCTAATATCATACTTATTCACTTATACAAGAAGGAAATAAAAAAAAATCGAATTAAATCAGAGTGATAACAAAAACTTGACTGTAGTAAATAAATAAGATAATGCTACATTTAACACAAGTAATTAATAATACTGTAGTTACTAGGCACCCGAATAAAAAAAATAAATGTAACAATAATAACATATATAAGTAATTCATAGATACAAAAGTGTATACATTAATGTATCCACAATGGACATAACTGTTTTCTATTTTACATTATATTTAATATTTTGTACGGAACTATCACATCTTTAAATTCGAGTGCGCCGCAATCAGAGTGAGATAGGAATGTCTTCTTATCTGGTGAATGGTAACGAACGAAAATAGTCTTTTTGTAGAAGGATTAAAGTATATTATTAGTATGTAAGTTTCTGCACAATAATGTTGTCAGCATTTAAAATTTCCACAATCATTGTGCAATTATCGTTGGGAAATGTTTAATTACAACTTTTATTTTATGTACAAAATATTTAATCTTCGATTCAAACGTTAAAACTATGACTTTTGTTTAAATAATAATTTATATTCTAAGGTATGTGGTAGTTGGTTTCTGGGTCTTTTCCTAAGGTTTCTTTGAATCCAGTACAACATTGTGCAATGAAATATTTTATGCTAGCAAGTTATTATTAGATAGATAGATAGGTATGTGAGTATAAAATAACATATTCACTTAAAATAATAAATGAAATTGTAAGTTAAACGTGGCTTTTTTCAAATGCCTTGTTTAAATTTTCAGTTTAGTACATGGAAACAAAAATAATTGCAATTTTGTCTTCCACATTTAGTTCGGTATAATACACATGTAGATATATGTTTATTTTAAACTAGATTCCCTGTAACTCACAATAAACATTATGTTTTAGTTATTGCTCGACTTACATGGCGTCGTTTCAGTAGTATAAAGTTTACAATGTCAATAATTTTTTTTTAAATAGTTTGGTTACAATACGCGGTGATTGTTAAATAATCGATTTGGCAAATATTTTTTTATTACATGAACGGCGAGTTTTATAAACATATATTATTTTAATCTTTGTATAATGATACCGTCGAAGAAAACTTTATATAGTATCCAAAATTATCCATTTACAACTCACTGCCAACTCCGCATATTAATGTGCGCTCGAGGTGCCCGCTCCGCGTATCTGCGGGCTACGACTTATAAATTTCTATAGTCCAGTGTGCGATCGGCACTGAGCTAGAAGAGTTGCGTGTTATCTGGCCTCCCGCGCTAAGGACATAAAATTATCGTATATGTATTGGTTTTTGGATTAAGACATTTTTTTTTGTTATTCGTGGGGTACAGTTGGACGTAATAATGAGTGACGGTGGGGAGTGTTCGAGGCCTAAAAGGCAGAGAATTAATAATAGTGATATTGAAAATGAATTGTTTGCTGACGACGTTAGTGATGACTTTTTTCTGGATGATTGTGATGATGATGATGATGAGGAAGAATCGGATGAAGACGATCAGCAACTGACATTTTCTGCGGCGGTAATTAACTCACAATGTCCGATTTCAACCTCGTTGAAAAGTAATGAACAGGTGGGATTGGATAATATCAATTTACCCTCTTCAGGTAATTCACAACAGTCCAAAGCAGGCCCTTCTCAGCCTATAATAAGTTCATCTTGGTCAACTGTGTATGAATTGAAAAATATTCCTTTCAATAAACAGAATGTTTTTTTTGGGAATCCTGGCTCTGAGCCCATAGACTTTTTCAATTATTTCTTTGAGGATGAATTGCTTTTATTCATTTGCGAACAAACAAACGCACAAGCTGCAAAATTGATACAAATTTCGACGGCCCAACACTCCAGAGTCAAATCATGGAAAAACGTTACAATCTCTGAATTTAAAATATTCTTGGGCCTCTTTTTCCATATGGGCACGATACCACTTTCACGTCTACAGGACTATTGGAAGACTGATAGGTTATTTGCTATACCTATATTTGGAGAACAAATGGCGCGGAATCGTTTCTTGCTTATACTGAGATGCCTGCATTTCACTTCTGACGCTCATGAAGCTAATGATCCGTTGTTCAAAATACGCTATATTATTGATTATTTCAATAATAAAATGGAGACTTCCTACTACCCTGCCAAGGAGTTGTCCCTCGACGAAAGCATGATCCTTTGGAGAGGACGTTTACGATCCAAGCAATATATAAAAAACAAAAGGCACAAGTATGGCATAAAACTTTATATGTTAACGGAACCTGATGGTCTCATACTGAATTTTCGTGTATATGCAAGGCGTCAGGACTCAGAAGTATCAGGAAAAGGGCACGCAGAACGAGTAGTCATGCAATTGCTGGAAAATAAACTGCAAAATGGACACTCCATATACATGGAAAATTATTATAATAGCGTTTCGTTGGCTAAAAAACTATTAGACAACCAAACTTACTGCACTGGTACGCTGAGAAAGGATTTGAAAGAAAATCCTGCTGAAATATCGAAAAAAAATTTAAAAAAAGGTGAAAATGTGGCACTTTGCAAGGATGGAGTTATTGTAGGTAAATGGAAAGATAAACGTCCGGTGATGTATATTAGCACAGAGTTTGCAACCGAAATGATGTCGGTAACAAACAAGCGGGGCCGGACTACCAACAAACCTGTACCGATAGCAAAATACAACGAGTTCATGTCGGGTAATTCATTGTTTTATATTTTTACCTGCATATTGGCAACAGGCATATTTTTTATGACCAACAATAATAGTGCAAGCTTTAATTGTTTTACTTTTTCAGGTGTTGATCGACAGGATCAGCTTCTGGCATACTACCCTTGCGAAAGGAAAACTCTTCGTTGGTACCTGAAACTGGCTATCCATACATTCCAGATGTTGTTTATAAACTCTTATAAAATATACAACAAATATTCTGGAAAAGAAAAAATTAACTTATATGATTACCGTCTCTCGGTTATAATTAAACTGCTACCCGAGAAAACCTCCACATCTGTTGTAGGCCCGAATCGAAGAGCTGCCCGGCCAGTGCATAAAATTGTCAAAATCACTGAAAAAAACTCAAAGGGAACTTTGAAACGTAAGATGTGCCGTCAGTGCTCTAAATCAAAAATACGTAAAGATTCGATTTGGCATTGCGAAATGTGTGAAAACAAACCGGGCCTATGCTTTGATTGTTTTGATATTTATCATTCATAAAAATTTAATTGTTTTTAATTTTTAATAATTTCTATAGTTATTTATTTTATTTAGAGACATATAACTGAATGTATTATGTGAATTTTTAATTAAAACTTTTTGATTGACGTGCTAAATTTATGTAAGATTTATTATTCAAACTTAAAATTTGATCTCTTGTATGCCAAAGTGAAATATAGAGTAAGTTGAAAGAATTCTTAGTTTTACAAATGTGAAAATATAATTGCTGTGTATCTATTATACTTCGATAATTAATAATATAGCAATTTGTGATTGTTACCTGCATGAACATTAAACTAAAATAGATAGCTCCGCACATATGCGGACTTTAATTTATTTATCAATTCCATACAAAATATTATTATTATTTATAGTTTCATGATAATTTTATTATATCTGGCAATTTAACAGCCTTAAACAGCCTTTAAAATGTTTTGGCCATACGCATTACACCAGGAATTTTAGCCGGCAGCGAAGTTGTTAAGAAGTTACAACAGAAAGAAATACTTAAATACTTCAGACAGCTGATAAAGCCCGAATGCTTACTACATTCTCACATATGGTGGTTCGAATCAACTTCGCTGTATTCGCGAGAAAATGAGATAACATTGTAATATACGTCTAGTCATAGCGAGCATGCTATACCAGCAGTAAAATATCTAGTGTAGTGTAATTAAACACACTAAGTAATCGTAAAAAAAATGTAATATATAACATTATCGTGTCATAGTTTTAGTTACACCTCCGAAACGGCTTGACCGATTTTGATGAAATTTTATATGTATATTCAGTAGGTCTGAGAATAGTTTATCTATTTATACCCCTAAGTGATAAGGGTGGTCCAGCCCAAATTTTTTATTTTCATTTTTTGGACAAATTTTATTTTTTATTTTTTTATGATGTGGCATTAAACAATACATACAACCCAAAATTTTCACCCTTCGACCACAACCCCTATTTTTAATAGCGATATTAGTAACTCAATAATTTTCAATCCAGGTCGATAACTGATTAATTATCACTTGATCAGTTATTCCCGCCAGGCGTCTACTAGTGTCACTTCTGGCCCAGTATACAGCACGGAGTGGGGATGAGATCTCTTTTCTCACTACATACAGTTTTCGGCCATAATTATTATTGTTTGTGCACCAATCGTTAATAATGACGATTACAATTATCATTTTACTATTTCAGTGTTATTTTGAAATAAATTTATTATTAATTCCTATCACACCATATTTTTCAAACAGACAATACGTGGCATACTCTCGAGTGGGCAAACCATCCAGTTTGTTTGTGTTAGCTAAAGATGGGATATCACTAAATATTTTACATTCTATTGATATATTATAATTAATAATTTATATGGCAAAACAACATTTGCTTGGTCAGCTAGAATTTCAATAAAAATTGAATAAAATCATAACTCATAACACGGTAATATAATAAATAAAATGGTATTTAAAAATATCTACTCCAGTTGAATTAGGTATGGATCTAAAATCAACTAGACATGAATCATATAAACCAGAGGTTCCCAAACTTATTTTTCTCATAGACCACATTCAAAATTTTGCTGGTTAAGGTTGACCCCCTGCAGCTACATTTCTACTATATTCCCAAAACTTGACAAAAAATGTGAAGTTTAGATCTAACTATGGAAATTTGCGTTGCGGTTGCGTTCCATCCACGAATTAACAGTTTTCGAAAAAAGTGAGAATTGATTAATTGATTGTGCTGTGAGTGGATGTCAAAAAAGTAAAGTTGGTCAATCCAAAAAGTGATTCCATTCAACTTCACTTTTTTGACATGTACTCACAGCACAAGGAACCAATCAACTCTCACTTATTTTATTTAGAAAACTCCTTATTCAGTGTGGTAAAAATAAAAAGAAAAATAATATATTTGCTTGTGTTATTTATTAAAATATGTATTATTATTACACAATTACTCAGTCGAAAATTAAACATTAATAATTTCTACAATGACAATCACAAAATAGTCATAATTTTAATGGGATGGCTTCAGTTTTGTTAGGAATAACCGCCAATCTCCCCGTTCTGTGATATTCAATTTGTTCCTTTTTTTTTGTTAAAAGGTTTGTAACGACACTAAAACTTTTTTCGACAAGTTTCAACAACAACAAACGCTTTCAAAAGTTTTCTCGCAATTCTCCACAGTTCAGGATATTTTCGGGTATTTTTGCCTGCTACCAAAATGTTTGATATCCTCTTTTGAATTTCACATTCAGTTCCTCATTAGTGTTAAGTTCGAGTAGCTCCTTTTGTAATTAATATCACATTCTCCACTTCCGTTTCATCAAATGAATTTATAACCCATGGTGGTATTTCCATCGTCAGAATATCTTCAAATCTGATTTTGAAGTCATCATGCAGGGCAATTAAATGTTGAACGTATGTGTGAATATCCTCATCAAGGCATTCTACCTGTGACAAATTTGAAAACTGGGAAAATTCGCGCCGACTAATATTTTGCTTCATAAATTTCAATTTCCAAGAAAAGCTGACATTACTCCCTTTGCTTTTATTAAATTGAGGCTGTCCCCTTGTAATTGTAAGTTAATGTCATTAAATTTTTTGAACAAATCTGTCAAATACGCGATGTCTGCTTTCGAATTGATCAGGTTTTCTTTTAAATCTGGATCTTTACTTTCCAGAAACTCTAACACTGATTCAAAAAGTGAGTAAAATCTTGTGAAACATGCACCTTTCGACAACCAGCGTACTTCAGTATGTAAGAGCAATAGTTGGAGGTCTTCCTCATTTTCATCGCACAATTGTGCAAATAAACGCGTATTCAATGCATTACTTCTTATTTTGTTAACTGCATTAATCATAAATTGAAGCGATTGGTGCAATCTATCACTCAAATTTTTCGCTACTAGGTGTTGTCGGTGGATGACATAGTGACATGCAGTTACCTCTGGTATAATTCTTTTAAGATGGCTTATAAACCCTCGATATCGCCCGACCATGGCAGGAGCTCCATCTGTTGCCGCCGAAATAACGTTTGTAAATGGAATCGATTTATCCCTAAAAAAATCACTCAGGACATTAAATATTGATTCACCTTTAGTGTCCGACTCCAAAGTTTTCGCGAATAGTAGTTCTTCATGAATTTCTTCGTTCATAACAAATGTAACATATGCTTCATTACCAGGTAAAGTTGACTCGTTCAGTTGAATAGAAAAATGAGTTGTTTGTAGATAATTACACAAAAAACTTTCAATATTAGAGCTCATTTCATCAATTCGTCTTTGTACAGTGTTGTTACTCAAAGGAATTCTTTTGAGTATGTCAAATGAGGATTTGTGGAGAACAGTTTTTAAAACCTCTTCAATAGCGGGTAAAATTAACTGTTCTCCAATAGTGTACGGTTTTTCAGATTTCGCTATAAGTAATGAGATATTGTAAGAAGCCCTCGAGCCATCATCGTTACTTTTAGACGTTGAAGCGAACATGCCGTGCACGCTGGGTCTCTTTTCATATTTTTCTTTCAATTTTTGTAAATATTTCAAATCTTTACCTATTTTATTAGGATGACACCTTCTTAGATGATATTCGAGCTTCGATGGTTTCATAGAGTCATTGCTCAAAACTTTGTTGCATAAAAGGAATATCGGCAATCGCTTGTTTGCCTTTGATGGAACGAAACCAAATTTTAAATAATCAACACTGTACTGTCGACATTTCTTCTTAGATTCAGCCATGTTTCATATCAGTTACCTACCTGTAAATAAAAAAAAAAACTTTGTTTTAGTAATCATAAGGCGGTCTTACTTAACAGGATATGGCATGCCATATTTTAACTGAGTAAGATTAATTGATTATAGCAATGAATTCAACAAAGTACCGGTGACTTATATATTTTTGTAAATTCGATGTAAAATACTTTTAAATAATACTTTCATATCAAAACCCCGTGATTTTAATCATTTATTTATTACCTTGATGCACATTACGACGAGTAGTAAAGACACGAACAATTTATAAAATATATTTAATGATTAAGTGAACCACCACTTAGTCGGGAAATAAAAAAAATTACTAATAAAGTAGGGACAAAATGTTCAATCTTTTTCGGCTTTCTGTTCTTTTATGGAAGTATCTAATTATGGCTCTGTTCAGTATTTAATTTAGAATACGTACCTACTATACGCAAACATTACAAATATATTACAACAAAAATATATCTCCTATCGCAGCTGTGTTGGAAGAGATTTCTTTCAGGAATAAGCTTCACCTTTTGTACCCACGTAATTTTTTGTAATTTGTCCATTTTTGGTTTACTCATGTGTACAATAAATTGTAAAATAAGTAATAAATAAAATAAAAGTATATATAACAAATTAATTGGCAGATAAGTACTTACTTTTTATGACACTAGCAAACACTAACATCGATTCACTTTACTTTTCGAAATTCCGGAAACAAATAAGTAACGTTTATCCTTCGCATTCGAATCAAACAAGTTCATGCAAGATTCTAAGTACAAACACAAGTTGTATTTCGTTTCCTTTGCAAGTCTGAACAAGCGTTGCAGACAGCGGTGGCGGCAGCGGTGCGGCGGCGCTTTGCAAGTCACGACACGTACTGAATATGGAATATGCAAGTTTTTACAAGTCGCTGAGTTTCTTAAATAAATATTATCTGCCTACATTGATAAGTGAAGTCAAGCCAACATTTTAGTTCTTCACTACCCTAGTTAGAAAAAGGCATTTATAATGATTAAAAATATTTGAAACGATTAAAAAGGATTTGAATTTGATTACAAGATAGATAAATAATATATACATTGCATTGAAGTAATCTTTTTAAATACCTTTTTCTAATCAGGGTATCGAAACCAGATAAATTTTCGTGGACCCCCGCTTACGAATTGTGCACCCCTATTTTTTGGTCACGGCAACGTAGACCCCCGTCGAGTCTCCCGTGGACCCCTGGGGGTCCACCTGGCTCCATTTGGCAATCAATGTATTAGACGATTTATAAAACGTCAGTTGCAAAATTGCGCTCGTCGAGTTACGAGAACCACTTCGCCAAGGAACTACCCCGTGGTTCTTTTCTACCTTTTTTAATAAGTTTTCGCTGTGGGCATTACGTCCCATTGTTTTCGTCATTTCCCTTGAACGATCGTGCCTCCGCGAGTGCTTCGAATACGCTGTGGTGGACTTGGATGCCGGGTGCTCCTAGCTCCTAGCTCTAGCTAGTGCTCCTAGCTGCGCTCTGACGAGGTTTGTGCTGCATGTCCCTTAAGTCCTCGTTTCCTAGACCGATTTGTTGTGCGTACCACGAAACAGTCCACTTTTAATATCGCAGAATAACATATTGGCGCGAACAGGCACCTTAATCTTATCTTTATAACTATTGTTCAAGGCCTGTTCACATATAAGCAACTGCAGCTGGTGAATTTCGAGGTTTCCGATATTTCCATGCGATACGGCGAGTGATACCAGATTTTGTGCTATCCGTGAATATGAAATGCGTTAATAATATCGGATATCGCTTACATCTGAACAAGGGTTTACTGTGTTTATTTTTCTCCACGTAGCACCGTTCCAGCAAATGTGTGTGTCGTGCGTACGGGTGGTAGAAGTGTAATGACGTAATAGTTGTGAGATCGGTGTAGGTATGGCTTTTAAATTAAGCTATGTTAGCATAGAGTATTGAATAATAAATTATTAATATGTATGTAGTATGTGTGTTTCATTACTCATATCTCTTAGCGGTAACGCTGTCCATGAACCTCAACGAGTACAAATCATTTAACGAGTTTGTTGAACCTAAACCAAATATCCAGAAACTGTTAGGGTTGTCACATGCAACATGTATCCATATTGACTGATATAGCTAACATATTGATCCACGTGTAAATAGTAAAGATATATATTTAAAAAAAACATAATAATAAGTGTCGTAATATTATGCACGACATATTAATGACTTATCACTCAATGCACTTTTTGTTAGTTTGATATTTTTGTATTTCGTCATATCGGCAAAATATAACTAAATGCCCGTTTTCCAGACCCCGTGTTTACAACACACGGCCAGTACAAGTACTTCTGCAAAAACCGCTGCCGGGGTCCCGTGGCCACGTGGTTCTGCTACTGACAAAGCTACTACCAGTGCCGCGCGTCGGTTCGCGTCTGCGATGGGAGTGTGTTGGAGTTCAGGAAAGAACACAACCATTAGGAAACCTTGTAGCTGATTTTATTCTATAAATGTACTGGATCAAGTCTTTACTAATAATAAAACTCAACGAGATCTTTATATCGAATGTGTTCTGGAAATTTTAATGCTGGAAGAGTTGTTATGGATAATGAGGCCTGACCATTGTTTGGACATTTCTTTTGTTTCTCTGTACACATATAATACTGTTCTATGTACGCCATGACGTGTCCACTAAAGACAAGCACGAAATGCGTACTCAGACGTAATCCCTACTCAAATATGGTATTATTAAAATTAAAATATGATTTCTATTTTTAAAGAAAACTTCTCTAATAAACTATCGCGATTTATGTACATTAATATTTTAATTCATAATTTATTTATTTATGTATGTATTTAATACGAAAGGATCAATTTCTCTCATAGTACAGTTAACACCGATAAAGTACAATAAGGTTAATTTTTCATTCGCCCATTTTCTCGTCGTCAACTAATTTAGCAATTCATAGGTAAAGCTGAAATAAACGATCAAAATAAAGTCCTCTAAATAATACTAATAATTTTAGCAACATAAACACACACAGAAATAAGATGTCTTTTTACGAAATTTATGAGTAGAACTTCATGTTATTAATTTACGAAATCAACATATTCCTTTGTTTCAGTATTAAGATATTACAATCCTTTTGGAATATTGCCGGAGCTAGAGCAGGCCGTGAGCTACATTATTCGGAAGAAAGCGATCATTCTCATACACGCCGGCCATCAATACACAAGGCTGAAGATATACAAGAACGGCTCGGCTATATGGAAGTGAGTCAGACATGGCACTGGCTTAAAGGATTCATCACTATCAAGGTAAGTAAAAAACGTGATATGCATTGAATAAAAAAAATAACTGTAATTCGGCACTCTTGTCTTTAGTTAATCTATGCCCGGTAACAGAAATAGTCGTCGATCACATTAAGGAAGACCTTCTAACTTGAACTTTTGTCTGCCGCAAGGAGTCCCTCATTCTCGGCCTGGGCACACAGTTGCGTGACGGATAGATATGTATATGTCCTCGGGTTTTGGGTATTAGTCATATTGCTCTGTTATTTTAGGTCCAATTCGCAACACACACAATCCTAGTGAGGGGGTCTGTGAGAAAGTTTATTTTTAAACTTGGAAGAGGTTCAGTAAATTCAAATGAGAAATATTAAGAATAATTTTGCATATTCTAAAACATAGACGTGTAAAGTGCTAGTCGACTTATGAAATTGAAATATTTATTACGAAATAATGTACTAAAAAATGTTTTGTGTTTAACGTTAAATATGTTTTTTCCAGGAAGGCATAATTTCTCGTCTTACCGATCTTACTTGTCCTCCGGATTACCAGAAGTGTGACTTCGAAATAAAATTCTTTAATTTATATAAAAATCAATTGTTAAGAAACTATTATTATTACATTACCGAATTTATTACAATTAAAACTTTAACACAATATTCACTGTCGGACGAGATAATCAAGACACTTTGCCAATAATCGTTTACGTAAAAAGATTTAACATAAAGTAGGTAAATTTAGTATGCCGCCTCGTCACAGATATAATTATGCAATTGTATATAATTCATAAATGGAATCATAATTCCAAATTAATTTTTTTGTAAATTCTCGTATTCTGGACTTTATATTTTATTCAAGACAACAGCCGTATTTAATCATAACTGAATTACAGTAACATTATTATTACGAATATGATGAATAATGATTAATTATGCATAGATTATTGAGTAGTAGAAAGTTTTAAGTTTTAATATGTATCTAACAAGTTAGTGTAGTCGGAGTGACCGTCTTTAAAAAAAGCCCTTGAATGTTAAGATCTCGACAAATTTTGGAAATTGAGGTTACCTGATTTTTACAAGGCAAAATTTATGTTATTTTTTAAGTTTATTGTTCCTCATATTTTTATTTTTACAATGTATACAGTACAAATATATTTTATTTTATTTTAGATGTTTGAGCTAAATTAATTTTGGTATCTATCGGAAGCCTTACTTTTGTTTATTTAAAAAAAAGAATTACTTTTTTAGAATACTGCCATGAAATGGTTGATAACCAAAGAGTAAGTATAATATAAAAGTATTAACTAATGTATATCAAATCATACATGTACGGTTATATGACAAAGAAGGGGCGTCGCATGATAGAAATTATGTTTGTATTTAATATTTTGAATGTTAAATGATCTCTGAGAATCGTGTCAAAATTAAAAATAAATCGCAAGACTGGGTCGATAAGAGTGTAAATAATATGAATGATAGACAAAAAAAATCAGAATTGAATTATGTTTTAATCATTATTGAATTTGTAAAATATTTACCTTGTTAATATTATAACTTTGTGGTAATTTTATAATTACACAGTTTAAACTCACAGCGGATTCCGCTATAACACATAGTTATAATACATCAATGGGTCATACACAAATCATCATTACAAACCATACTGTCCCACCGTTGGGTTTGGGACTCGTTTGATAACGGGAGGAGTTAAGGGCTAAGTACGCTACGTTGGCCAATTGTGGGTTAGCAGACATCCCATGCCCTTGAGAACCTCACGAAGAAGTCTCAAGTATGCCGGTTTCCTTACGATGTTTTTTCCTTCACCAAGGCAAGTGATAATTAGTTTGTAATACACATAATTTGAAAAGTGAGACGTTCGTTCAGGATACCTACTAGCGTCGCCGGTGCATAAAATCGATACTAATAATAAAGGCACCTTTAACTGTAAATGTAAATAGTCCCTTACCTATCTGAACGCGGAATCTGCTGTCAGTTTGATTAATTACCTTGCCGATATGTTTTACGGTGGCTTAGCATCTTTTGTTTCTCTTATATCCATTAATAATCTATTGCAACGAAATAAGTGACCAATTATCTTCAATAGTATATATATATATATATATATATATATATATATTGAATATATATATTGAAGATAATTGGTATATTATATACTAAAACTGTTCAATGTTAGTTGTTACAATATTTTTTGTAGAGTTTTATCATAATAAATATCTTTTTTATTGTAAGATGGTTAAAATATACAAACATTGGTTTAAATTTGTAAGAAAATTAATAATAATTCCATCAACGATTTATTAAACTTATTATACAGTGTTTTATTTTTATAAATTCACTATCGTTTTTATAATCGCAGGTGTGATTTATCGCAAAATTAACAATTGTAATAATATTTTTTCAGTTTTTACCAATTATAAGACTTGCG
>PDGT01000037.1:0-11678 GCA_003671415.1 Megathymus violae
TGAAGGAAACCAACAAGTTATTAAACAAAATGTAATCTAATAAGACAAATAATTTAATAAAATTAAGTTAAAGTATTATATATGAAGATGTTCCTTTTAAGCAATATTTAATCATAAATTCCTTAACGTTAATATATAATGCTGTCAAATAGCCCGCTACCGCGCTAACGAAAGCGGGAAACTCAGTATTTATAAAAAAGAGTAGGTCGAGAGAAATACAACCATTAAATAATTTACGAAGAGTATTGAACTTTGTCCATTAGAACGATAATAAGCGATAAAAATATCACAGCCGCGGTCAAAAGACCCGTTTGTAAAATCTTTTCTCAACTTTTGTATATAACTGAGTGGAAAATAACGTCTTAAATAAGATTTTGCATTGAAACTTTTTAAATCATCTAAAATCATTAAGAATCACTGCGAGTTAAATTGTGTACGTATTTCTGTTATTTATTGTCATTATTATGGTTCAATGAAAATATGATGACATATCAGCTGAATATACATATATAACACTAGATGGCGCTGTACCCATTCCTGAATCACGCTAACGACTGTACTCCCGCGGCTGTATAATATCGCAGTATAATATATTATTATTTACGTACACAAATATACATTACAAGTAATCCATTCGGATTAAGAGTATTTTTTTGAAAGAGGGTTAACGTTGTGTTAAACTCTTCCGTTTGTTTAAGGCATCAATTTTATAATGAGAAAGCTTAATTAAATTCAACTACGCATGTACTTTAAGCCCATCATGCAGATCATAGTATTTTTATGACGGTATAACTTATAACATGTGCTATAAACTCTTTAATTTAGTTACTTGTCATTTTTAAATTGTAATCTTCCGCACCTAGCCACCGTTTCAAGCTATGGCCTTAACCCTTCTCAAGGTAATTGGAATCCCAAACTCAGCAGTACGACAATACGGGTTGTAATCATTATAATGATGATGATATTTTTATTAGGGATGTTATGGATAACTAATTTCGGATACGGATATATGAATAATGTTTTACCAATTTCGGTTACGGATATAAGATCATTTACGACATGGAAAAAAATACATAATGTATTTATAAAGTTTGACTTTGTTTCTAGTTATTATGTGGTAATTATAATCACAGAAATTATTTATTTTCTCATTTTCATTAGCGGTATCTGTTTAATATTTTACTTATTCATAACTCTTTCTTAATCAGTTAACCATTATTATGATTTTATAATCGATAATGATAATAAAATTGTAACTGATCGCTTTCTGTACATGAATGACAGATGAGAAAAAAAAACACTATTAGGGGCCTTTATCAACGCAATGGAACACAAAACAATAGTTGTTAGAAGTTTTGTCCGTTTGTCTATGCGTTTGTTCGCGCTAATCTCAGAAACGACTTAACCGATTTTATTCTGGTTTTTACTAATATATTACAGTAAGCACGACTTAATACTTAGTTTGTTTCATTGCATTCGGTCCATAAATAAAAAAGTTATAAATTAATTTAAAATAATGCGGGTACTACTTCTTAGCGTAAGGCATAGTTTTTCCGAAGCGAAGCGAGGGCAGTTTCCTAGTTAAATAATAAGAGCTGTCTAAAATGAGAAACATACGGCTAAATTATCAGCTCAGTACGGGTAAACCGGTCATAACGTGCTTTATTTAAACTCTGCCTCTATCCGAAATTATCTGAAACTTTTTTACCGGAATCCGTTAGGATTTCGGATATATTTTTATTTCGGTAATCCAATAATTTCGATTACGGTTACGGAGCTCCATAAAATCCCTGGTTCTTATGTATATTATTTTTCAAAATTACCTCTTGTAATTTCTAATGATTATTGTTTAAATTATTAGTGTGTAAATAAAAAGTAGTTAAAAATTATCATTAATCTTTAGTTGGTCTTTATCTCAAAACATTTCTGACTATTATGCCTTGTTATTATCCAAATAACTAATTTATTAAAAAGTTATCGCTGGGCTCTCTACAAGATACCTACATTGAGAAGTGAGCTGCTTATTATGACATTGAATTACAGCTCAAGTGACCTGAATATTGCAACCGATTCAGTGCTGAATACATAATTACTAACGATAAAAAATGACTATTTTCACAAAATTTCCTATATCTTTTATCCATTTATTCTGTAATTTCTTTAATTATTTTATTGTTTCATGTTTTCTTATTGTTGTCAAATATTTGACAAATGTCTTACATTATTGTCACCATGGTAACTTTTATTTTTAAAAAGTATAATTTCGCCCTCTTTGGTAATATAATGTATTACTAGGCCGACAAGAAATTTTAAATTCATAAAAAAGAACATAAAAAAAGAATCATTGCAGAAAATTCGTCACATAAAAGGCGAGCTGGGACGATTCTGAACAGTTTCGCGGGTGGAGTCGTAACACTTCAATCACGACACGGAAAGTCTCGCTCGGAATAGTCTCGCGGGTGGAGTCGCAACACTTCTGTCACTTACACTCGACTTCGGGATCTATATGTCTCGTGCGCCCTAACACACGTTCTGATCAAGGAGATCTTCCTGTGTTGGACACCAGAGGCACTGGCGTCTTGTGCACTCCAACACACGCTCCAGTCAACCTACTTCAAGTGACTTTTTCTTTCTTAAGCTATTATCTCCTGTAACATTTTTATTGTAACCGCCAGGAAAATTTGAATACATTCTATCTTCTAAATTTCTAGATCTTTTACTATAACACTACAAGTTGAAATGTACAATGGCTGCGATGATATGCCTTAGTTTAAAATCGTTATTTTTGTCACAGCGAACATGTTACGTCTGCTAGTACTGCAAGTCTGGTACATGTTGGTCGTTTGGTGAAAGCGGCACCTGTAATGTGTTTGGAAAATACACTGCTTTGGTTAATGGAATCGTGTTACGGTAAAGCGTAAATCCGACGAACGTTTCAGCTTAACGCCGTTTTGTGAAACACTCCATTAACGCCAACTAGGCACCTACATATGTCACAGTTATATATCGACAGTGGCACACGGGATAATCCAAAGTCAGCTTACTCGTAAATCTTTACTAAGGTGTTATCACATGAAATATTTAATGCGTAATGTTTTATTTGCCTACTGACAAAAAATACTATAAACAGGTTATTCTATCCTGGTATCAGGTCTGGTTTTACAATGCAAAGGCCACTGTACTCCACGCTGCAGATTGACAGAGATCACACATTTTGAGGAAAATAAAGAGAGTTTTACATATTTCCTTACCCATTGAAAGTGAATTCCGTAGATAGCTTTGATAAATAAAAGGTCCGTGCAAAATTTGTTACCAAGCATCTTAAAGAGATCAACATCTATGGTACACAAATCGTAAAAAGACAAAACCTAAAAATAAATATTTTATGTAGTTATCACAATAATCTTATCAACGTTATATTTTACGTGTGTCACCGTTCAGAAAGGAGCGTTATTATGTATAATGGAAGAGAACACATAGCATATAAAACGCTTTCGCACATCTTTTTCAAATAATACTTACAGCTTTCTTTTGTAAAACTTACTGGAGTAGAACTAACTGCGGCACTGTTTTGTTCCAAACGTCCTATAATTATAATTCTTATAATAATCATCATTTCCCGGCCCTCATCTCAATCACTTGGGGTCGGCACAGTGTGTCCTTTTCTTCCATACATTTATATTTTTCGTCACTTCAGTGCTCACATCCTTAAGGCCTACGCACACTTATTCAGCTCTATTTGCGTTTCGCTGAACGATTTTGGTCACACTTATTCAGTTATTCTTCTATCAGCTGCGTACAGCGTCGTAAGAATGAGAAAAGCCGTCATAGCGTGTTATCTCCGTTGAAACGCTTCTATCTAGTGTGTACGGCGCTGATTATGCTGCGAAGACTATTACTATCGGTCGTTTAGTGTTGTGCCCTCAATATGGACAGTTCTATGTGCGATATTTTTATAGTTTCGCTTCTTGCAGAAAAAATAGAAAAAAATACACGTAACAAATTAAAAACGTAAACGACAGTGGATCGACCCGCTTTGGAGAAATAGAAATTTGTATGGAGAATACGTGACATTGGTACCCCGATTAAAAGAAAATAATATTAAATTCAAAGAGCATTTTCGGATGGATATACCAAAATAATATAAATAAATAATAATAATATAAGTAATAATATAAATCAAATCTACGCAGGAACTATGCAGGTCGCAACTTGTCGACAAGGAGTCGGGGACCATTCGAGTTCAGCGCTGTTCCGCCGCGTTCGACGCTGAATGCGGCGGAACAGCGCTGAACGCGACAAAACAGCGCTGAACTTTATCTACAGCACTCGCATGATAAAACACACTTGTCATCATTTTATATTCGTTTGTCGCGAAAGCAGAATGGACGCGGAAAGCTGAACGAATGCGTACGTGTCTCCATACAAAATCTTTGTTTTATATGGACATAAGCTGAATAGAGCTGAATAAGTGTGCGTAGGCCCTTAATCTTCGTATCGTCTTCTACATAGTCCATCCACCTTGTCTTTGGTTTTCCCCTTCCCTTATATCCATCCACTTCCATTCTCAGCATTCTTTTGGTCACATGACAGTCCTAACGTCCTTATAATTAATATAATTAAACATTGTTTAAAATAGATTTTATATTTTACTACACTCTAGCTAAACTGTCTCTTTACATCTATCTTAAACATACACGATACATAGGTACACAATTTAAATGGACTTCAGAATACAATAATGTACCTACACCGATCCACGCAATCACTACGAGGAAGTAAAAAATTAAATATTTTTCTAGTTTTTTGATTTACTAAAAAATCTTCCATATTTTTATTTTCTTTTCTGTGTGAACAGATGGATTTACCGGGATGAAAATAATCTTAAATTATCATCTAAATCTTCAGTCGTTTTCACTTGATACGTGCACAGATAGGCTAAAGTTCCAAAAAGATATATTTTTTCTCTGTGTACAATACATATAATAAAGCTTACCTACTTTAAAATTTTCACAATAATATTTTAAATACAGATTCGGTTGCGTTACCATTTCATTAAGATATAAATATGATACCTGGCCATAAGTACACTACACTAATATATAGGATTTTTTTTTATTTTTTTATTTCGATCACATAATAAAATTACACGAAACATAATTAATATATACGAAAAGTTTGTACAAGGGCACTATTTGTTCCTAATCAGAAATATCTTTCAGAGCCCAAATAGTGAAAATGTAGATAATTATGTGTAGACGGAAATTCGGATGTGTGAAGGTTTTTGAGCGCAATAGCAGTAGCTATAGCCATATAGCAAAGTTGTCGTGTATTGACATAAGAAACTCTACAGATTGGACTAATAATTGAAAGAAACATACAAAGAAAAAAAAAAAAGAAAAAAGAACGAGATCCATACGCTGCAGTGGACCTTTAACGGCCTGAAGTCATTACACAGTATCTGAATACACCTTTACAACCAACAAAAACAAAGCGAGGAATGGAATATCACAGATGCTGACGTCAAAGAGCGTAATTAAATTCGAACAAAGTTCTCTCTGAACGTCACGTTTATTGTTTTCGTGCGCTCGCCCGCGCCGGAACGATGGTAACACCGTTCGATATAACGCGACAACACATTCAGTGAGAGTATACTTATTGAAATCGTTTGTTTCACCAAAATAATCACTCGCTGGTTTTGAATGTACGTTGAGTAGCGCAGAGTTGATGGAAATGTGCTTTAATTTCTGTTTTGTCAAATCCGACCTATTGTTAGACACTGTTGTAGAAACGTTGTTAATTAGATAAATCATTACTTATTCACTTTACATAGTTAGTTTGAGGATTGTTTTGAAATATATCTGAAAATATAATTTGGTAATAATCTTATTACAGTAACAAGTATCATGGCCACGAAATTCCTTACATTAAAAATGTGAATAAAAACTTAACTCCTACGATAATTTAATTAACATACCAGCTTTTAATGTTCTGCAATAATTTACTAGCAATTTGACATTGGAACCTAGACGCGGCAAAACGTTTTACGGCTTATTGTAGGAGTCGTTTTACTTCTTTATTGACCTGGTTCTTAGCATCCAGGCTTACTCAATTTATTAAATATAAATGCATCTGCCTATAAATCACTTCACCTTATTATAAATGGACATCAAGGTTCCACAGAGAGTAAATAGCAGAGTTTGTTGAAAAAGCACCTTAACGACGTTGAATATAGTGTAATTACCATTCAATTGTAAGCATCTACCATTAAATGTCTCTTAATATGGAATTAGGTCGTATTTCAATTGTAGGTCTAATGATGATTGCTCGCACTGTATTTATAATTTTCCTATTCATATTATACTGCGAGTACACAATAGGTTAAATTAAAGCTTAAGTGTAATGAATGTATGTATATAATGTATTGTACGCCGGTATTTAATGTTTATTTTATTTTGTGAGACAGAACTATGTTATACTTTATTGTTAATATTTAAAAAGGAATTAAACAAAACTCGATCCAATTTTTAAGGATACAAAAAATATATATATATATATATATATATATATACGAAGTATATATACGTTGATGGTCACAAATACTTAAGAAAGGTGTGCATTAAGTCCGTTAAAAAGGACAAATCAGTCTAACTTGTTTGTATAAGAACAACAGTTTACAACAAAATATTTCAATGTGGAAGTTAATTAAATATGTTTACTATTAATTGTCTATAACTGATTGAGTGTCTATTACTCTCCTTATAACAGACATGTTAATTAGGTAAAAACCTAATGTCTGTAAGTAAAGCTTTTTATACACAAAACTATGATATTATTTTAATTTGTAATAATTATTATTATTAAATGTAATAATTATATATTAATTTTTCCCTACTAAGTATGATCTGGAAGTCTTCAAAAGGAGAGTGAATAGGCTTTTATAAGTTAGTGCGATCAATATCTTAGGCTAAACCATTTACCATTAGCTGGGATTGTCGTCAAGCATTAACAAATTTTATGTAAAAAAATGAACACTGGAAACGCTTTAATAACTTTTTCGGTACAAAGTAAAACTAGGTTTCCATAACACAGTAGTTCAGCCACATAACGACCGTAATGGAGTGCGAAATGAGTTCCATAGATGACAGTATACTAACGTAATGACTTCACTGAAACGCTACCTATCGAAGCAATCCTAATAAGCGAGGTTTGTTACCATTTTATGTCAAATATTTTGACAGCTACTCAGAGCCATTGTCATAACAGCACTGGTTTTTGAATTTTTTTTTAACCCTCGCTGACAAAAGATTCCGTTCTAAAAGGTATAAGTTTCTAGCCGAAACAGATATTTATGAGACAAATAAACATTTTTGTTTTATCTTATTTGTTGACGATGTTTCAATTATTGTACCAATTCGTAACAGATATGGAGAATCCCTGGATTCTGACAAGGTTAACATATTGTTAGATATTATGATAATTATCTAGTTCAAAACGTATTGGGTGACATAAATTATGAATCCATGACTTTAGTGAAGCAGAGCGACTTCATAAGCGTTTTAAATGAGTGTTTAAAATTTGAATAATTGTGTAATAATTCCTTCTAAACTTGATACAAATTACTCAGTATCTTTGTCCGCTTTTATCTGCAGATTATTCAACCTCTCCGTCTATTTCCACTTCAATCTTAATATCCACACTTTCCACACTCCCGAAAACAGAAATATAGGATTTTCTACATTTAAGGTAAATAAAATAAAACAAAAACCTTTGGCTTGTCTGTTCATATAATTCAACACTGATGGATACATTCATAACATACGGAACCAATCGATTACAAATCATATTGAGTTACAAAATAATTCTAAACTCAACCAACTTGTAATTTCTACGTACATATAATTCTTTGGAAATTTCCATAGTAATAATTTTGAGTAATTATTTCATATAAACCATTGGAAGAAATTACATTTAAGAACTGATGTTATCAGTGTCAATAAATCGCTATAGGTTACACAGAGCGGAGTGATATCTCTTCCACGTATTGAAATAACGGCTGAAGCCATATCTATAATAATAGTGTTATTTCTGTACACGAAAAACCTATAGACGACCCTGTAGCCTCGTATAGAGAAAGTCAGTTGATCAGCATAAACGCTTAAGTCTACCTGTCCAGCGGAAACTTCTAAATTCTAAGGCGACGTGTAAACTGAGCCGCCGGTGACAATTGCTCCGTACCAAGATAATTTTTTTGAAAGCATAGTTTCGTGGTAACTAAATTTTTGTTCCCTGGTCTGCAGATGTTTTAGTTTTGTGTCCATCGCCCGTCTGACGAAATAGTGAGGAAGTATCTCTCAATCGTACATTATCTATAACATTTTATTTGCTAAACAAGAAAATTATCCGTTGAATCGTTAAAACATCGATTAAAAAACTTTAAAATCGCCAAAATGTATCACCGAATCTGCGATTCACATACATCATTCTCCCTCGCGACCCGCTCCTATTTCAATTCTCTATGAACTTTACAAGCGTTAAATTAAGCTTAAAATGAGTTTGCAATACATTACTTCGAACACCAAAATGTCACAAAGCCAAAGTCAATATTCTAGTTTACTTAACGAAGTATATTTGCGTTGGGAGCGGGTTGCCAATTAATCAATTTATCACGTATTAGACACCACACACACGGTAACGGTATTAAAGTTAAACAACAGAACAACATAATCACCTAATGCTCCTGGCAATAAATCGCTTTGTCAATGCCATACGTCACGTCAAATTACATTTATTATAATTCGGTGAAAATTGAAAAGAAAACAAACTTAGAAATTGGTATTTTTAACAACCAAATATTAACAAAAATGTTTCTTTATATCTCTACATGACGTTCCTCAGACGCGCAACAACAGTTTTTTATGAAGATTGTCATATGTCAGGTCCTCTCTATACATTTAAATATATTTGCAGGTATTTCATACTGCCAACACACAAGTCCTCGTCCTCGTCGGTCTTACAAAAAGTCTGACATGCGTGCAGGGTCTAATATCGTCACGTTGCAATATACATTACAAGGCTATAAAGTCATTTCAAGTCCATAAGCGCTTAAGATTGCTTGTCTAAAACTAAATCAATCAATATATATTCTCGTATAATCAATCAATGTAATGTATAATCAATCAATGTATAATCAATTTATACCTTCTCATTATAATTTCTCAAACTTTGTGATATTAAAAAAACATTAACGAATAAACGCCACGACACTAATATACAATTACAAGATATTCAATTAGCTTAAAATATAATTTTTACGGCAATTTTCATAATACATTCAACAAGACTCCAGTAAATAAATTGAGTATTTTATTAATATTTCGCTAAATATTCAAATACACATACCTGCAATGTCATAAGCAATAGATGCATGACTTTTTCAAAATTGATTGAACATATCTCAAACACATCGTTCAAATTTCCCTAAGATAAAAGCTGAATCACAAAATATGTTTTATATTTCAATAATCAATTTCAAATACAATCAATACGAGATTCGTTAATGTACCTGTAACATTAATTTAATTTACAATACAATACAGTAATAACAAACGTCCCACATTTACGAAAAGCTTGTTCAAAATTGCGTGCGATGAAACATAAATTGTATTAAGCAAATAGACATAAAACTTTTGGGATGCATGTCAGTATTTGATCCTAATATACATAATTAGCATCATAATGAATACCAAACAAATTTTCATACATATTTAGGTTATGAACTGTAATTCAAAAAATGAATTATCAGTCTTATATTTTTTTTAATATTATTTAGTATACAATATAAATATTTATTATTTAGGTAAGAGTAACAGCGATTTCCTACACCTCCGTTCATCTTTTTATATATGAATAATGTAATGACATTAATACGTACACAGCATTAAAGTATCGGATCGCAAAGATCAATCATATCACCACATAATGTTCGCAATAACAAACAATACAATATCGTACAAAACAGTGCAATCGTGTACAATACAATACTGTACATTATTGTGTACAATGCAATACTATACATTATTATGCACACTGCACAATAATATGCAATTTACTATGATACATGATTATACTTTACTGTGTAATTTTCGTCTGCTTTCGACTTTTGTCGCCGCCCTTACTACCACTGTCTGTTGCCATCAGAGCGGTATACTTACAAGACAATGCACGTATTAGCAAGTTCAATCAAACCCGTATATTAAGCCATCGGCACATAGAAATTGGAGAAAATAATTATTACAAATAATTTATAGAACAATAATATATGTTAAAATTGTGAATAATATTCAATAAACCCGCTTAAAGATTAAACCGCGAATAAATATAGACACTTATTACAATGACTTTTGACAATTACTTCCTATTTTATAATAAACTACAATGACATAGGTTGAACAACAAGTCGTATCCCATGTATTATCAAAAGCTACTAACTTCCCTACACAGTATCACATCGCCTCGCATTTAAGTCTTTCCATCGAACTATTCTAATGCAGTTTACACATAAAAGTTTCTCAGACGAAGTAACTAGGGTTCAGAAGAAAATTTGAATGAAAACGATGCATTAACTAATTCACTGATCCGGGAGCTTTGACGATGTACATTATGAAGATCTTGATTCATAATTCGGTTTAGATTCAAAGGATACTATATAAGTATACTACTAACGTAATAGTATGGCAAATATTAATCCTTACGTTCACAAATATTAACGGCAATCGAAACAATTGTCACTTGTTTCTATCAGGCGCTTTATATTTTCATGTTTACCGCAGACACCTTATCCTTCCTCGCGAATCACCCCATCTATTGGTAAACTCTATAGATTGTCCGTGAAATATTGATTGAGATAATCGTGTTCACAGGCCAACATAAAGACTTAGTTTTATTTTAATGATAACCACAATTGCACTAAAACTTTCCTTACATTTTGAGAAACTTTCCACGTGTACATCCCACCAGTTACGTAATCAGCCGACACATAGATTAACTCGCTACGGTAGTTTCACTACACTCGTTAGCATAATATTTATTTAACGAAGGCTCCTAGCACCTCTGTCGTTGGAAACATTTCCCTTGCGTTAATTATTCGAAATTAATCGGTGACTGGTAATAATAATCGCTATTCGAACACAATAATAAAATATAAAGCAGACGATCGGTCTTATCGGTTATACAGAAAATTCTAGATTTACTTTATTTAGGGTAGAATATATTGTTCTCACGCGTTCTAAAGTCTGCAATTTATAAGCAGAGAAATTGAAAATTAATTTTAACATTGTTTTTTATTGCAACAAAATTATTGTAAATATTAAACATTAACATTTTTATTTTGAACACTAGAACATCGATAAAATATCGATATATGTATATCGATGAAAAAAAAACATGACCTATGCCATTTTCAGGATTGATAAAAATATAACTCATTCAAATTGAAACATAATTAAAGATTAAAGGAAAAAAAATCTACATCCATTCAAAATATACTTAACATAATGAGCAACAAACGACCGACGCGATAAAATTATAACGAAAATAAATAACTCGAGCAACATTCTATTAGACGCGACCTTAGCTATGTACAGTAGTTCGTTTACAACTAGTTGACTGGGGGCGGG
>PDGT01000037.1:16531-54465 GCA_003671415.1 Megathymus violae
GGGTTAGTGCGGTAAAAATCCCACATAACCCGGCGTCGCTCCCACGGCACCGGGTACCTTTTGAAGGTTTCCCCCTCGTCAACAAAAAAAAAGGTACATACGTCTAAACGGTCCGGAGTTCATATACGGCAAATAATTTTTTTTGTTGGTATTACTCAAGAACTACGCAAGAAAATAAAACGCACTTGAAACTTGCGATCAGGTCTCTTAAAACCTCGGTTAATACTATATAATGTCCTTTTTGTTATGGTACAATACAATATCAATATCATTAGATCACCTTAGGTAATTTCTGTTTCCATTGTATTATATTTATCGTTACAATTGTTACGATAAATATTTTATATTGATTATATTATTTTATACCCTTTACTGTTGTTTATACACAGATTACATGATTTAAAATTAACATGTTCTTTTTAATTCTATAAGTTTATGTATCTATCCATAGCTATCTGTTTATCTCTATGACCCGCATAAGCTACTTTGGACCAAGTAGTTCATGTCAAAGTGCTAAAGAGCCTATAATTACCTGAAAAGCCATGTTCATGAGTGCCCATATACCGTTCAGCCTCAAGGCAGCTTCAGGTCGCCTCGTCAAGCTGCACAACATTTCAACGGCACCTGTAAACAGGCAATCTTAAAATGTCACTATGTTAAATCCGTCAAATTTTACTTCGTAGTTTAACAAGCTATTTTTCATATTGGAATTTATTTGAATCATTTCTTAAAAACGGAATTTACAAAACAGCAACAATGGTACAGGATGACATAGGACTGAATATTTGGCGTCTTAGGTAGGCAATGAGAGGCTCCAGATTTGATTCCCGACTGAGTTAGTCCTGTATGTAACACGAAAAAGAAATATTTGCTATGGTGCCTTGTTTATGATGCATATACTGTAAATGTCTATGCTATCTGCAATGCAATTGTGATAGTGTGAGAGCGTGAACATTTATGTGTTAAAAAAACTCAACATTAATTAACAAAATGAAATGCGATAGTATCTGATACTTAATCATTGCTGTCACAGAGCAACATGTGCCTGAATATGAATAAATATGTGATGAGCATTTGAATGTCTGTTTAAGCAAAAAATTAAATAACTTGCCTTCATACTGGAACAATAGTAGTATTTTACTTCAGGCATTTTATCTCAATTCTCAGGAGTTCAAACAAATCTGTAACGGACCTCAAACAGAACTGTGGAACTATTGGAAATTGCATGTGTATACTGCTCGAAATGTCAAAAACACGTTGTCCTTCAATAATGTAGCTATAAAGCTGTTGTCTATTGTGAAACTGTTATCTATTGCGAAACAGATGTCTATTGTGAAATTGTTGTCTATTACAATATTGTCATCTATGAAAAAAAATTTTTCATAACGAAACTGCTGTTGTTACATTCAATCGTAACTAACCTTGGTCCAACATGGGCTCCTTGGCAGGTGAGAACTCGAGCAGCAGATTGCAAAGTGTGGAGGACCCAACGGTGAGAAGCTCCATGCCTGGTGACTCTGACAGCAGCTGCATCAGCGGTCGCCACACTCCATGGTCCTGGGGACGATTGCAGAATATGGTTGTTTAGTCTGTGACATATTCGTCAGACCTGCTGATTTATGCGATATAGATACGTTGATTGAACTGTACCGACCATACTATACTAATTGACAGTTCAAAACTCATCCTGATCAGTGATCCCTCACCTTTATTGTAAAAATAAATGCAGATAGACACCAGCAACAAAATGAATTTACATGTACAAAAGGCAACCTCATCACTACATAGCCTTTGGGTAATATCCTTTGGAGTTATGACAAAGCAAAATGATGAGAATAAACGATAAAGTTAACTAGTGTGGTGTGCATAATTCTACAATGCAATTACATAAGATAAATTTATAGTCTTGTTTTATAAATAAGCATCGAGTTATAGTAAAGCCGTTATCACTAAGTTGTTTCTATGAAATAACAATTATTTTACACAGTAAATTAATATTGTTGGAACGTTTCCATGCAATAATTACCTTTGTACAATTACCTGAAATGTCGTCCGTAACTGCTGCACTGACCTTGATAGTGAGTGAAGACACCTCACTGCTGCTAATCTTACCTGAAATAAATTAGGAAATAATAGATTTCTAAGTCTATAGCTGTCTAATGAGCATGTAGTATTTATTGTACATGACGATAAAGTTTTCACCACCATCCATGGACCATCAGACTTATATGGACTTTGCTGGCCTTCACCCACTTTAAAGTGGGATACGTAGTTGCTTGAAGCATTTTATTTCACAACAGAATCAGCAGGTGTATTGATGATACCACCTTATTAACCTAGCATAAAACAGACTCACTAACTGTAGCTCTTATAGTTAATGAAGCAGTTTCATGGAAGAAAGCAAGTTGTACTGCAAAATTTGGGTGACTGCACCAGTCCAATGAAATTGTAGTTTTTAGTATTTACCCTCTTCTATGCACAACTGTTCCACCGCCATGTGCAGATCCCCCCTCACAATATGTGGAGTAAAATTCCTAATCCCCATCACGATCAAGTGCGGATTAATAATAAACTTCACAGAATTTTGCAAACCATATTCAGCAAAACTCTCAGGTATTAAGGTATCCTCGTCATTTTTGTCTCCGTTAAAGCTAGGTAGTTCATTTGTAATTTCATAGATTATAAGTGCATGCCAGTTTCAAATCCAGGCCCCCTATGAGACCAAAATTTGATCTAGTAAGGCTATCGCATATATATGCTGTATTGTCTGCCCTATTCATATTTAATAAATATCACTTACAGAAGGTTCCGGATTATTCATGCCGTTGACAACATGCACCATCAAGCCGTGGGTTTCGATGATTCGTTTCCGTATATCCTCATCGTTGGCACCGAGGGACGCGAAGCATTTGAAGGCACCTTGCTTCGCAGCCGCAGAGGGGCAGTTCACTATCTCCGCCAGCGAGTTCATCAGGTGATTGGAGATAGCCGCGAGCCGTTGGAGAGATGTATCTACCTGACGGATATAGAAAATATGATACTATAATATATATATATATATATATATATATATATATATATATATATATATACATAATATAGACTTTAGTTAAAATCAAAGTAAAGTAAGTTAAATTCGTGGGCTCCCAAAACACGGTTAAACCCACAGTGGTGGCTCCATCCCTGAGTCCAAACCACGATTACTTCCTTCCTGTCGTTGTTTGTGATGTACTCTGCTGAGCAACTAACAAGACTATGGGTCCCGGTCCCTACCGCTGACATACAGTCAGCTCTGCCTGAGGGCCTTTTGGTAGAGCTCTTCAACCTACCTGGTTAGCAACCACCTATCCTAACCATCATTTTAGCACCTAGACAACTAGTTAAAATGAAAATTCGTCGGCTATTTGTTAACTGACAACGCGGCGGCTCGCCTGCCTACCAGCTGGTAACATAAAAAAAACATAAAAATTTAAAAAGGTTTTGATGTCTGCTTATAGGAAATAATTTTACCTCGGCCAAATACGCCAGAGTCTCAGCGGCAGTAGCTCTGATGTCTTCGGGCATGTCTTTAGTACATAACCGCGCCAAACATGGCAACGCTCCAAACACCACCCTGCAAATCATTTACATATAATTAATAGTCTTGCAATGATAAGCATTTAAAATTCAAGAAACTAGCTCCATTATTTCGTTTACATGAAGACTCATTATATTACTTGGTAAATAAAAAAATATACCGACTACATTTATCTATATTGCCATATAAAGCTTTATTTATGAACATGAAAACAAAATATGAGTATAGAAGTAACAAGGTGTTAAGTGACAACACCGGTTGTTGTCGAGACAACTGAATCGAATTGAATCGCCACATATTAACAATTGTTGCTGGCCCCAATCATTTCCCATTTAGAACAAATGATTTTTTGTATATGGGTGCGTGTATGTGAGTTGATGCGAGCGTGCACGCGTTAGCGCGTACGTGGATACGTGGATGCGTCGATGCGTACACGGATGTATGCGTGCGTGTGAGCTTACATGTGTACAAACGCGTGTTATACACGCATGCATATTTATATTTACCTATTATCGTCTGCAGATAACGCGCCAGCGCGGTGTATAAAAGTGAGACATCGCGCTGCGCCCATCGCGACTGGCAGCGGTTTATCGCGCGACACCAACGTTGACAGAAGCTCCGGTATAGACTTATCACCATGCCTATCGGTCAAAATAGTTCAATCCTTCAAATTCTCCTAACCGAAGCCTTCATTGATGTAATGGTTAAATTAAAATATTCTAACATCTATATAAATAAAATAAATAATAGGTCCCTTGATATTTGATATCACACAAAACAAACGAATATATGATGATATATTATTTAACGTTTGATTTTTATTTCCTATAAAAAGATGGCAATTTTAGTTGATAATATCGAGTTCATAAAATTTTTACAGACACAACAGCCCGAATTGTGTACGCCTGTCTCATGAAATAGTTAGTCACCGTGAGCTAGATCTGATTCTAGTTTTAACGCAGATAAAGTCGAAACTTCCGTTAGTGTATTATAGGTTTATTATGTGTGTAATTTGTGCGGTGACAATATATAAGTGAAACACTTGACTTAATTATCCGTCCTCGTCCCAAATCTACTTCATAAAATGATGCGCAGACGCATTTAGCAAGTAATGACACAAAACCGGGCACATATTTAAATGCGTATTTGTTTGTGTTTACTACAAATGTTGATTACGTCAGATCGTTTTATTCTAAATTAAGCGAGTCAAATTTACAGCAGAAGTGCGCGATATTTCAAACAACGGGAGAACAAAGTAGAGTATACTATCTGCACCCATCCACACTGTGTAGTGTATGTTTCCATAAATAAAAAACCCTCAAATCTATTTATGAAATTATCCAATAAATTATTGAACATTATGATATCGTCACATACGACGAATTAATCTTATTACTCATGTCGACGTCAGGTTCATATTACGATTAGGATAACTACAAGTACACTTTTAATTATCGGTTGTAGAACCAAATAATTGCTCTTGTTTAGCGAATCAAATATTCTGGGTACGATTCCTATATTTCATTCATAATCTTATGGCAGGTATTTGTTCTTTGGTCTTGGTTGTTAACGATCGGTGTTTGCATTGTGTGAGCTTTTTTTTATCACAGCTATTTGAAAAGGGACAGTTTATTCTTTGCTAACAGGGAGAAAAAGTGACTTGAATTTGGAAGTTAGAATCGCCAAAAGATCAATGACGAACATTGTATGAACAAGTAACAGGCTGTACAATAAAGTAAAGCGCACGAACCAAATTAAGAAAAGGTAAATAGTTTGTGAAAAATCAATAACCACGCGAAATGTATTCCGCCTTCGTTCGTGATTGTTTACTCAAATATATTGTCCTTAATTCAAGTTTCGTTTTATAAAAAATGAGTGTGTCAAGTACAAGTGAGAATAAAAATATAATATTTACGCCAGAGATTATTGTAACGGAAGCTAAAAATGTGATGTGGTGTCTTTTCCTAAAAAATCCTGTGATAAATATATGAAAGCAAATTTACTTTTAGACATTGTTATTTAAATATTTTGTTAATTAAAAAAATACTAACCTAGTATTTAGAACCACTTGGGATACATTGGCATTTTCAAAGCACATGGCAGCTAGGAGGTCCAGAGCCGGGAGAGCTCGTGCCAAAGGCGGACCCGCAGAAGGTCTTGATGCCAGGAGAGCGGCAATGGCGGCGCAGGCCCCCGCCGTACACAAGGCCTCTTGTTCCGGAGGGCTCCCGCACCAAATAGATAGAATACGTACTACGCAAGCTCGAGCGTTAGGCGTCCCTTCACGGGCGATTTCTAAGTACAGATAAAAGTTCTTCTTTAAGTTTTAAATAAAACTTCGTCATTTGTCTTCTCTCCAATAAATTGTTAAGGAGCTTAAATACCAGAATAATTTAACAAATTTTACATGGGTTGCCTAATCAAATATGGTCCAAATTAAAATTACTTTCTATTTTCTCATTTCTCGAAAAAAGAATTAAAGAGTTACAGTTAAGAATTAAAGAGTGTGAAATCATCAGAATACTAACGTGTCAATCTCATCAGAAGCCTCATGTCGGAGGGTAACGCCGCTATGGGCGCTGGAGGATGTAAAAACACGCTTCTCAGTGCACATAGTCCCGCCTCCACCAGTTTCGTGTCTAGTGGAGCAGTCTTCAACAATTCCACCAGCGCTGTAGCCGTGCCCTGCTCCACTAACTCTGCCACGTTGTCCGGTGTGCCCTTTGCTAGGGATCCTGTTAATAACGTATATTAATGAAAAAAGTACTAAAACTTTTAACGCAGATAAGCCGAATAGTTTAATAGATTAGACTTCTAGATATTACGTTATTCTAGCAGGCAGAGCAATTTAGTAATTGATATAACGGTACAATATTATATTTTAACTAATTAAATAATTTCAGTGCTCCCCGATCGCTGTAAGTTTGTCAAATAAATATTCCCCTACAACGTTTTGCGTGGGCATCAATTAAGGTTTTAAATGTTTATAAAGAATAAGGCCTACAAAACTGAAATATGAGTTTGAATAAATAATAATGGACAAATTATTTTTTATCGAAAATAGTTTCTCATAGCAAATTTTTTGCATCGCCGAAAAAAATAATCCTTGTTTTAAGAAAATATTACCCACAAAGTTGAAATTCAAATGAAATAGAGTAGTCGAACAATACATTTATAAAAATTTATCTATACATATAATAAACTAACTGCTCGCTGTACATGAACCATATATTAAAAAAAATATTATTAGGGGATTTTATTAACGCAATAGAACAGACAACAATAGTAGTCATAATTTTTGTCTATATATCTGTGTGTTTGTTCGCGTTAATCTCAGAAATGGCTTATCCGATTTCATTGCGGTTTTCACTAATGTATTGCAGTAAGCGACACTTAAGACTAAAAGTTCGTTTCATTGCAGTTCGTCCATAAATAAAAAAGTTATAAATTAAAACACAGTCCTAAAACAATACAGCTGTTATTTCTAAGCGTGAGGCAGTTTTTCTGAAGGACAACAAGGACAGATTGCTCGTTTACTTAATAGTGGCCCGCCCCGACTTCGCACGGGTGCACTTTTATTTTTAAATATTTATCTATTAATATCTATAATTTTATCTTTATACAGGACATAGGTATGTATTTTTTCTTTAAATTTTAAATTTGTACTTTTTATAACATATACATTTTTATTAAAATCACTTTTTTTAAGTTTTACATACTCAAGTAATTTATTTGTAATGGGTTTATTTTTGTTACCTACTTGAACTTATTGTTTTACATTACTCTATTTAAATTTTTACATCTGGTTCACGTTACTGAAGTTTTAGCAAGGATCCCTTATTTTTTCTAGTAATAAATATAGCCAATGTTACTCAGGGATAATGTAGCATTCTAATGGTGGAAGGATTTTTTCAAATCGGTTCAGTAGTTTTTGAGTTTATTCGTTATAAACATACAAAAATACAAAGTTTTCCTCTTTATAATATTAGTATAGATAATTTTCATTGAAGTAGGAAAAAGTATCAATACACTTTCCCTTTAAAAACGGTACGGTACTTGCTGTTATATACATAAATAATATTAAGTACGTATGTATATCGTACACATTTATATTGCGTATACAAATTTTTTCCACCGTCGCTGCTTTACAGATACAGATAAATTGTTATCCATATAAACATTCGAGACAATTTATCGACTATAATCAATTAATTAATTCATAACAAAATTTTCATATTATAATGAATTAAAGCAACGAATTAAGGTACAAAAAAATTAAAGAGAAATGCCCTTAGTTATATTATATGGTGGAGATTTTATTGAAAAAAGCCTTTTCAATAGATGCGAAAAAAGTTAGTCAATTTTGAAAAGCATATTTTTTGCATGGAAAGTTTCATGAACCTAAACATAGAAGAATTTTTTGAATGCAAATATAATGATCTGCCGGTGACCATATGTGCAGTTTTGATTTTTACCATTATAACTAAATTAATTAAATCAATATTTATAATAAAATCTAAGGACACCATGTAAATGCAGTCATGGGTAACAAGCCAATCCGTCAGGAAAAATTAAATGATAGTGTGGAGACGATATTATCAATAGGATGGCTTTTCGTCGAGTCTTATAAAAATCACACTGATTTCCTTATATTGCTTTATTAAAAAATAAATAACAATCCAGTTATCTACACAAATAAATAAACCACAAATAATATTTCATAAACATTATAGTTCAAAGTATCTAGGCAATAATTACACATTGATAGCAGAGTTTATCATCGAGAGCATGAAAAACAAAATCTTGTATCTATGAAGTAGCTTGTGTTGGTAGCTGGCCACACCTGGTTGATGTGGCCAGAGGGTTATCAAGTCTCCTTTATATGCTTGTCCATCCCAATTTGTGATCATGTCTGGTCCGTCCCATTTTGTGATCTTAACTTGCTTGTAAGCACACTATGCTGTCCAACAAACTGTTAGTTTTACAACATGAATGCAATGTTTGTTGTTGTTGAAGTTGTAATTAGCTTTTAAATTGACTATCACAAGATTAACTTGTGAACTTTTCCTACTTTTTGCCCTTTTATATGTATTAGGTATATAAAACAAACTTATAACTGTACTTATGGACAGCCAAGCAATGATTCAAGTAAAGTTCCATGGAAGTAAATTTGAAGCTTACCCTTAAAGGTAATTAAGAAATTTTAGTTATGGCAATAAGGTCATCCTTAGTAGGTTGTCTGGGGTAATATGGGGTAACAAAAACTAGCAAGGAGTGGATGGTAGAGAATATTTTGAAAACCATCTTTAAGTTGAGCTCTTCTGGATTTAGACAAGTCAAACACCTCATGACCAGTTACTTGCAGAAATACTCAACTCAAGTGTTCAACCTGTGTCATAACAAACTGAAAGTTTTCATCTGGTTACTCGCTTGAAATTGCAATAAGCTGTATAGAATGTACTCTTACAGATTTCAATTAGTTGTCTTTGCTACTCTCCATCTCTCATGATGATCCAACACATACTAGCATTATATTTAATCAGAGTACAACAGGCAAAAATAACATAAGTTAATATTTTTGTTTTTTTTTTTTAATCAAATAGATTAAAATCCAATAGTTGATTATAGAATAGAAAAAACTATCAAGAACACGACTTTTAACTGTAAAACTAAAAGTTATAGTCCACATTCAATTCTAGTAACCTGCTCTCGCTTATCTTCTGAAAATCTATGAATTATGTTTTAAGAATGGGTAACACCCATTAATTTAGTTCCACAAATTAGAAACATATACTATAATAGATGGAGTCAAAATTTTAGGTACTGCCCTCTTAATAGAACGTCCATTAATATATACTTATAAAATATATAAGTTATATATTAACATTAATTCCTATCCTGCGGGAATAGATCCATTTCCCAGGATCAAGTGTCCTAAATTATGTGACATAATATAAGTTACTAACATGTCTTATATCATTCAAACCTGTGCAGTGATTTTAGTGAGATATGAGGCCAGACAGACAGATAGACAAACAAAGAATCCAAATAAAAATATATTTAACCACTATATTTTTCATCAGATTTAAGTGGGAGTAAAGTGGAAGTTTACCTTCTTAATAAAAATAAATTTTCTTAATTGGTTAATAAACAACTGAGTTCTGAGTAACAAACAAAATAGTATTAATACAGACAAATTGAGAATTTTTAAAACATTAACTTTAAAAAACTTAAACGTTTTTTAAAAATTACATAATAATGCACACTAGCTTATTTATAATAATAATGATTATTATAAGTATAGATTAGGAACCATCCCTCAATATATTTTGAACAATTTAGGTACATTATTAAGGCATAATGTTTATATCTTTACAACACTATTTTAAAATGTTTACTCTAATTTCAAATGAAAAGATTAAAGATTCTAGAAAACAAGATGATGTGATAATTATGGTCTAAATAACCTTATTATCTTTTTCGAAAAAATATTAACCTGTATACCATAGAAGTTATAGCATAGAAATAATTCAAAAACACCTTTGGATTAGTAATTTAAATTCCTGCAGGTCATATGTTAATACATATGTACTTACCAACTGTAATGGTTGCTTCAAGCCGTATATTGGGGTCTGTGTCTTCTAGCATCAGCTGTAGCAGTCGAGGAACGATACCCTGCTGTATCACAGAAGTCTTCTGCCGATTGCTACCAATCACAGAATTCTTCAACGTCACCAAAGCTTCTATTATCTTCGCTGTGTCCGATGAATATAATTCGTCGATATACGAACGTGAGCTTTCGATATCCTTTCGGCAAAACAATATAGGTTATAAACAAGTGCTAAGATATTATCACCTTAAAACATACATATAATCTCTACCCACCATGAATACTGTTAACTGTTGCATATTTTTTTTAATATACGCAGTACAATAGTTAAAAATATCTACAACTGTTTCTGGGATTGGTGATTTTGGCAAATACGATACTGAGGACTAGTGAATACACTAATTACGCTGTCTTCGTTTGCTAAGACTGGCTGTTGTCTTTGTCAATAAAGTCAGTGTCAAAACTGTCAAAATTTATTTCACTCCACAGAATACCCAAATAATTCACTAGGACTATTACTGACACATTATATTATAAACCTCATTAACCTTTATAGCCTAGGCTCCATTTTGACGACTGTTACTGATTTGAGAACTTTTAACTTCATCAATCAAATGAGCAGCATTTATCATTGCCCTAATCGTATTTTAAAAATGATACAATAATAACGTCTTGCTTGATATGACATTGACATATGATATGACAATAGAAAAGACAACAAGGTTGTTTGTGGATTCGTTATCATGTCTTCGTGAGTATAAAATTGTTAACTCTCCGTTGTGTATTGTAGTGAAAGTTATTACGAAAACAAAGCTCTGACTTTTAACGAATAATAGTGTAATGTCCACGCTTTATTTACATTAGGCATGCCAGTATAATTGTTATATCACATCTAAAGATGGCAGATTCTGGTGTAGATACAAGTAACGAAAGCAGTGATAATCCGGTTTTCGACCATTCTCAATGTATGTTTGATTTCAATCCACCTGCAATTCCAATAAATCAGGCTGGACAACCGATGCCGATTGATTTTTTGGCCGAACCTCATGAACATATAGGAAAAATAAAATGCTCTACGAAAGCTAGACACTGTCGTTTGAAATACAGATATGGAGGCACAATTTGCTCATCCAGAAACAAAAAACTTCGTTTCGCTGCATCTACAAATAATACTGAGCTCGTAGAAAAGCTGTTGTTGTCAGGCGCCGATCCAAACAGCTCAGATGAACATAAGAGGAGTCCGCTACATCTGGCGTCTTGCCGTGGTTACGTAGATGTAGTGCGATCGCTCTTAAAGTACGGTGCTAACCCTAACATAAAGGATACTCTCGGAAATACTCCTCTCCATCTTGCTGCTTGTACTAACAACATCCCAGTTGTTATAGAACTGCTGGATGCGGGAACTGATGTCAGTTCACATGACAAAAATGGCCGTAACCCAATACAGCTTGCTCAAAGTAAACTGAAATTGATACAAATGCGTCCAAGTGGAGCAGGACACTTTGAGGAAACTAAGCAGCTCATTGGTGAAATTTGTTTAGTTGTTGAAATGATGTTGAAATATATGAAGATACAGAAAGCCGATGCTGGTGAGCTAGAATCTGTCAGGGAGAGACTGGAGCGAGTCAGCACCCGTGAGCAGGTTGATTCAGAGGTACAAAATTTGCTTGACAGTCTTGACTCACTTAAACTCAGATAAATATTTTAAAATTCTATATATACCAAGACTGTTCACATAGAAACTGCCTAAAGTGCTCACAAGATAACTTAGGAGTTAAGGAAAGCTACTATTAAATATATCCACTGTTTGGTCCTGCCATAATAAATGAATTTACTTTTGTGATAAGATAAATCTATGTCTATTATTGCATATGATTTCAGTAATGAGTACCTAATTGTAATTTTTATACATTAAAACAACTAAAACATTATATTATTTCTATACTTTGATTATATTATTAATTAAATTTCACTAGGACACTACTATGACAGTTATTATTACTTTCATTTATTGTGACAGTATTTTGCAATGATCCAACTATTTTAGACACAAATATTGTCACAGTTCTTATATATAATTAATATTTCCTTTAAATAGGTTATTAGATGTTAAAGGGCCAACTATTAATATATAGCCCTGCCTAGATTTTGTACTTCCTCTTTTTGTAATTGGTGACTGGACTTCAGCAGTACTAAGTATATATATACTGAGATTTAGGTTTTCCTCTCCTGTGAAGTACTCAAAATGTAATACAAACAAAGCACATGTAACTATTTTTATATTCTATGGTTTGATGTAAGCGAGAACATTATAGAAAATAATCCCACCCTGTATCCTGCATACAACACAACCTGTATACAACACAACTGAAATCTATAGAAAAATATAGTGAAATCACCACAATTCTCTTGATATCTACATATATTTCGGGAAAAAAAATTTCCATCTTATTATCATATTAATTCTGTAGTTACTCCTTCTTAAAACAAATGAACCTGTCATCCTAGAAACATTTGAATACAATTTTTCTAATTTTAAAGATAAAATTAAATCTTCCCCAATAAATAGATAGATATAGATAATAAAATGGATTATGATTGTTACTTCATCCATCATAAAATTTTGAATTAAGCTAGTATTGATTGTCTCAAATATAATGATTATGAATCCAACAAATGTACAACAGAAGTAAATTTAAAATAATTATAACTGACAATTTCTCACATTTATTTGTTCCAATGAAATTTATGAATAACATTAAATACAGAGTTATAAACTTTGATAATAACTGATTAAGCTTATAATTATGTTGAGAAATTGTATTTAATAACTTAATGGATTTTAAATAAAAACACATTATTAAATAGTTTGTGTAATCTTTGTAGGAAATACACATGACAAACGTAAATAAAAATGAACTTCATATATTTCCAGTGTAGAAAAATATATATAATTGATTTATTAACATTCACTTTCTGACAAATATCATACTTATTATTAGCATAAGTATTGTATATTAATGTTAATGACCAATTAAGTGTGTACTTTGTATCTTTGTTGTATTTGATCATAAAATTGATAATTGTATTAAATAAGTATCATGGAATTACATAAGTCAATAATAAACTATTCATTGTTATTATGACTTTTATTTCCATTAAGTCAGTGCCTATGAACAGAATTATACAAAAAATGTATGTAGTGTTTGAAAATGACAGCTATTTTTTCTATAAATATGAGTAGAAAAAAAATATAATTTTATTTATTCATAACAATTTATTAAAATCATTTAAATGTTGCCATTTAAAATGGAATGTGATTCCATTTATAAAACAGCATTACATTTGAGAAAAGAATTCCTTACATTCACTTAATTACAATAATTATGGAATATGCATAAAAATTTGGTAAACATAAAAACCTATATTGTGCTTAAATACCATGGCTGCAATATCAACAATAATTGTGCATTTGTATCAATTCTTATGAAAATAAACTATTAATAATTCAAACAATTTAATTTAAACCTATGTGATGGACGTATGACAAATGTTTGTGATAGGTCCTTACATTTATATATATCATAACATCACTTTAAAATTTTGTGATTTACAAAAAAAATTATAGATCAATAACATACATAATAATCAATACTTATTACAGGAAAATTTTCATTATAACACATCAAATGCAATGTGAATCCACTAATGTGTTTTTATCAGTTTTAATAAGTTTTACATTATGCCAAAACTAGATATTGAATATTATGGCAGAAAACATGTTATCACAGAATTTTTGATTATTGTATCAATACTGCCTAACTATTTAAGTAAAATTAGTTGTACTAAAACCCTTAATATAACTAGTCTCACACTCAACGAATCTATTTTCCCTTGCAATTAAAAAAGACAATAGTACTGTGCCAAGGCAAGTTGTTACGTATTAAAATTATGCTGAAATACAGCAAATATGTATTTTTATTAAAGACATAATTACAACAATGCGAGGACCTCTCACAGTAGTCCTGGAGGTATTATATTATACTGCTTATGAATTAGTAGGTATTTTATGAAAGTGTAAATAATAGAACCATTAAATAAATAAATATTTCGATTTCACATAATGTAGGCAAGAGCAAGATTAACTATTTCAAGCTACAAATACCTCATGCAACACAAATAAACATCAAATTAGCTTTGAGCAACATTTTAACATACCCTATACATTAATCACAAATTTTTAACTATAAATGGCATAAACAACACTGGACAACAATAGTATGCTGAATCACTTTTAAAGTCGAGTATTTGGCACTTAGATTCGTCCGGCTCGACAGATGACTAGCTAATAAATAGATACTTTTAATAATAGTTTTACTTAAGAATATTATCACAATATAAAAAATTAACAAATAAATCACACCTGGGAATGGAATAGAAAATCCAATTGTACGTTTACGGAGAGTGATATAATTTGTTTTTCTCTTAAAACCTGTCACACAACCATTATTTATACCAAACTTACTATATTATAAAATTCTCTTCCGTCCTGTTACGCGGCCCGGCTAACTGTCATGTAAGTTGACCAGTTAGTTTAGTTTATTGCCGCCAAGGAATATACTTTAAACGTTATCTATTTACCAACCGGTACTAAGAGGTTGACAATATTAGGGAATATTTCAGCTTGTATGGGACCATACTCGACCAGTTCACCATCAACGGTAATATACCCAGTGGTATTCTCTGGAACTATTCTAAATGCGCTGACTGGAACCATTTTAATGTATTCGCTATTAATATCGGAATGACTGCCTTCGTTCATTCCCAGAAGGAACGATAAAAGTTGAGATCTGGAAATGCCGGCCTTGATAATGAGCATCCACATTATGCCGTCTGAAAGTTGTGAACGTGGGGCAAAAAACAGATCCTCCCCTATATAGGCCTGGTAGGAAACATGTACCATAATAAATTCACCCTCCTCGTGAGTCCAATGGGTGGGCAACGTGGACATGAGGGAAGGCAAATGAGAGGCAGGCCCGTGCATGCAGGCACGAATCGGGGAGCGCATTTCAGATCCGCTACTAGTCACGCTGTGGTACTCTGATCCTCGCGTGCTGTAGAAGGCACTTCGCCTCGAATTAACCGAGTACCACGAATCCACCCTCTGATGTCGTCTACCGTTCACAGCATTTGTAAACACATCCGAATGATCGTCGCAGTCAATGAACTCTTCCGCTTCGGGGGAATCTAACGCGCCGTCCTGACTGATGCTGTGACTGAGAGTTATTGGATATTTTGGTTTCGGCAAATTGCTCACATCCTTTATTCGCGCGTAGCTAACTACGCCCTTGTACTTTCTCAGCCCGACTAGCCTAGCTAGCGCCCATAGCGTGAAACGTTGACCCCCTAAAGCTCGGAGACGTTCGCTTTCTATATCGATGTCAGAGAGAAAGCCCCAACCGATAGACAGAAAAGAGAACATAATCTGAAACAAGAGTTTTTTCTTGATAAACGTTAATGTTTTTTAACATAAATTGATATACCGTTATTCGTTTGATAATCGCGTAGATTAGCGATGTGATAGGACAAGCGACGCGAGAATAATTGCATCCGCAGCGGTAGCCTGGCGTTTGTTATGACGGACGTAGTCAATTGAAAAGTGTAATATAATCTCCGCTCAAGGTGAAGAAATGATATCGCGTTATATGGATTGTGTGGCGAGCTTAATTTATCTATTGTAACATGATATCACATCGTTAATCAGATTACAAACATCGCTAATTTGTTAAAGTATTTTCTAAATGTAATTCGAATTACATATATATAAAATAATTACTTTTCGAATTTCGATCGATCGATTTATGAATAATTCGAAGATCAATTGCTCGATACATGTTGTAAGTACCTAATTTAATTAAAACGTGAAGAACACAATAAAATGTTTCGTGAATTCGTATCTTATGTAATCCTGTTGCATGTCTTGTTTCAAAATTTTTACCGGGATTCGAATCCCCGACCCGGTAAGATTAAGTTGGAACTTAGAATACAACATAACCAAATTAAGCATACATTATAATTTAACTGATTTACACAACAATAAAACTTAAATTAATTGAGTACTAACACTTATATTAAGGTATGATTTTTCTACGTTAACCACTAAGCAAAGCCTGATTTATTTAGAAATCCTTAATTTTATTCATTCTTTATTGCATTCACCTAACATTAGAGAATACAAAGGGCGAATTTAATGCCTATTGACATTCTCTACCAGCCAACCCAGTGTGACAGAGAACTGCGAGGTAGGCGTTCAAACAATGAAAAGATGTGAACATAACAAAGATACCTTACACCTAATCATTTTAATTAATTTATATAACAAAAAATGAAACAATTTTACACGATAATAAAACTGCATAACATAGACAATAATTATACTTATACACTAGCAAACCGCCCTGGCTTCGCTTCAGAAAAACTACGCTTTACGCTTAGAAATGGCACCTGCATGGTGTTAGGACTGGGATTTAACTCGTTCTGTGAATTAGAAATATATTAAATTATAACTTTTTTGTTTATGGCCGGATTTAAATGAAACGAACTTTGATTATTAAGCGATGCTTATTGCAATATATTAGTTAAAATCATAACGAAATTAATTAGGCAGTTTTTGACAAACAGAGACAAATTCTAACAACTATTGTTTTAGGTTCTATTGCGTTAATAAAGTCCTCTAATAATAGTTTATCTCATATATCTTTCATGTACAGAAAGCGATCTGCAAAATTTTTATTGTATGTATAATTATACTTATATGTAAGCAATTAAAGATATATAAATGATTATTTAAAAAAAATATGTTGTTGCCTTGATCAGACATCATTAGCTTTACTAATATTTTATATAGCCTATCATATGCGCAATCATATGTTCTCACTACATGCCAATTTTCATTTTGATTGGTCAAGCCTTCTTGAGTTATAACTGGACATACAGACGGACAAAAACTTTCAAAATGATCAAATTGACATCAGTCAGTGAGCCATGAAACGAATACTTATCAAAAAAATTTACAAAAAAAAAAGGCAATTATAGACAGACAGAGACAACGGATTTATATAGTAGTAAAGATATAATAAAGTGAAGATAAACATTATTCGACAACCCTATTAGTTGAATGAGGAAAGCGAAGTGAGAGCGGTTTGCTAGTATTTAATATTTGCGGATATTACAAAATCCACTATACAAAATCTAATCTCCAGATATTTAATAATCTATACACATAATAAAAATTCTAGCTCACCGTATTCTGTACATGAACGACATATGAGAAAAAACATTATTGGGGGCCTTTATTAACGCACTACTATTTCTTAACGTCAGACGTAGTGTTTCCGAAGCGAAGCGAACGCAGATTGCTACTATGTGAGAAATATATATTACTTACTTTACTTTTGGTTTCAACGCGTACAACGTCTATGGGCGTAGTGTTGCCTCTCGCCAATCCCATCGTCAGTCCAGTCAGATTGCTCGGAATGTACGGTTCACTGAAACAATCAATGTATAACTATATATAAACTTTATTTTACGGTTAGTGCAATCATTTGCTGTTAATTAATTTGACTTCTAACCGTTCTCACGTATCGGTGCATCAAATCGACTGAAACGATCGCACGCCCACAGCTAGTGTTCCAAAAGACTTATATTTAGCCCTTTTTTACGACTAGATTCTTAAATAGGAGGCTCTTGGCTAAAAGACTTAAAAAATCCGTTATCCGTCGCGGCTAGGTTTTGTCAAGATTCTTGGTAAGAGCCTCAAAAGCCTTATTAAAACCTAGTCTAGTAATAAAGACGCTCAGCAGAACAAAATAGCGATGAAGTCTATGTAGAGACTAAGTCAACTAGGCTATGTCGTAATCTGCCTATCGCACCCCCGCACTAGCATTCCCTTTGTTAGGCATGGCGTGTTAATTCACAAAATGAAACATTACAAACACCCATGAACAAACATGAATATATGTATTTATAAATGATTGTCCCGGCCAGAAATCGAACTCGGACCCTCGTACGGCAGGAAACGACACTACCGATTGAGCTACAAGGTTGTCGCGTTACCAACATTCGGTCTCAAAGTATTTTAAACATATCTTATAAATAACCATCTACATCAATGAATGAGTTAAACAAATAAATTCTTAAGACACTTGCGGAAGTTTTCAAAATGATGTAAGCAAAATATAGGTACAGCACTTTGTCAATGCCACATGCCGTTTTTCTTGTGGTGCTTTGTTTAAACTATCGTCTTATTTATATTTTAGTTATTAGTAGTTTGTAGACATATAATGCATAAAACATATATTCTTAATTTATAAATTCCTGTAATGAAGTTATAACATTAATTAAAAAAATATTTGGGACTTTTACAGATGTCACCTCATTCGAACCATTCTTCTTTTTTAATTCAATTAAACTAAATACAAATTAATAAGTTTCCTAATTATACTTGATAGTATCAAGCGTTACTTCGCGGAAATCCATTGCAATTAAATTATTAATATCTATCTCACTTTGCCAATTGACAACTGCAAACCGCAGTTTTGCGGTTATCCTTACCTTACCCTCATCCTCATAATGCTTTATTTCGGATCGAAACACGTGTTGGTGTTGATGTTACATGGTACGTGTTATACGAAAGGAATTCTACAAGATTATATTCTAGAGTTAATTTACAGCTTTAACTCTCGATCGCGTGTACATCCTCTCAAGCCATATGGAAACCCTGGACATGGACTAAAATCTTGCAGACGAAGTAGGTGACTAAAGTAGTCTTAAATATTGTTACATGCCAGGATCCGCAGGTTCGTGAAATGCCACAATAGTTCCGCAGAGACTTTATTTCACTTCCACAGTCACCGCCGCACTCGTGGATCGCAGGTCGATTTCGCTTCGTAGGGAGAGAACTCTTCGCTTCCGTATTCGGGATCCGAATACTCCCCTGCCTTCTATTTATAACAATTTCTGGGCCTTCCAGATGTTTCTACGCCTTTTGAGCAAAGTCAATAACAATACCCGAAAATCGATAGAACAATAGCGGGTCAGGTAAAGACGACCGTACATGGCATATTCGCTTTTATCTAGTGCATAAAGGTGAAAGTAGCTCGAAGTGTTCCAGGTAATTATTGTTACTTTTTTTATGGCCTCTATTGTTTCCGGTCGACTCTTCCAGTAACTTCGTAAGACTGCCGACCTGTTATCAGCTGACCCTACGAGAAACGTCGTAACAATATTTTTTAATTGAAATAACTATTCAATTAAATTAACGTATTTTTAAAAAGTTAAAACATTATTGTTTGAATAGAAACCATCTGTTAGTGTTTCTAAGCGGCAAAAATCCCTTTATTACCCAAAACTATACATATTCTATGTTTTTCCAATTTCTCGAACAATTAATCAAGGTAAATGTTGTATGCTGCGTAAAATTTGAACGCATGTACGAAGGTACATACCAACTACAGTAATTGTGTAAGTTAATAATGAGAAAACTATTGTCATTGACGATTATTAGTCATTTCGAAAAATATGAACGGAAACAATGATTTTTTCATGTACTTAATACTATATTTTACATATTGTTGATCAGTTCTGCAAATAACATTGTATGCCAATTACGCTTGTACCAAAACGACGACAAAATAAAAAAGTTAGTATATTACATGTACAGATGTAATTAATATAAACGTATACTTCTTTATTATCTACTACTAAATACGCGTGGAGAAATATCGAAATTAATATATATCGATATATATATCGGAATATCTATCGATGTTTATACACATCTGGATCGTATGCATAGAGTATTTGAAATATCTCTTAGTTCTTTGAACCAAGATATTACCTTTAATTGGTAGTAAGTAAAAAACACAAAGAAAACGCATGTCTATAAATTTTATTACTACTCATTCATTCATTCATGTAAAATAATTGACGATGTAGTATAGGTAACGTAACATTTGAGATTTTGTTATATTAAAAAAGTCAATGAAGCTACATCCAAAGCATTAATTAAGAGGTGATTTTCATGATCCGCATTTGATAAAAGAATTATAGTTGCATGCGTGTCCGGATGTCATACTTGAATTTGCGCGAAGCTATTGAATGGCGAACATTGAAATTTGATACACATATTATATAGTTTGATGACTCAAAAAAAAACAATGAAAGACAATATGTGCATTTGAGACATATTGAAAAATACTAATTTTCCATTTTTCCACCTTATCTCCGAAAGCACCAAAATTTTAAAAATTTTGTTATAGTTTTGGACATTGCCGAAAAATCAAACGGGTCATCTTAAGTGCCTACGAACAGTTAGTTGATATCGATGCAGGGCCCTGAGGTGAAAACGGTACACCGCATAATTATGAGCCCTGAGTTGTGCTTTGAGCTTAACTGCAACTTTGAGCAGTTGTTTCGGAGTAAAGTGCTGTTTTGGACATCAAGTTTTTTTAAGGCTAACTTAAACTTAGCCTTATCTTCCAAATGAAACCGATACTGCACGTCATTCGAGATATTACCGCCCTGAATCCCAACACTCTTGTAAATGATGAGCGCGGTACATTGAAACTGTAGCGCCATGACATATTGAGGGATCGAATTCAACTAAATTAAGGTGACCTTATTCCGAAACTCGGTCCTAGCAGTTCTCGACCTCAGGCACAAGTTTATTGTGCTTTCCATCCATTGCCACCGAGAGGCATTACTGTAATATTATTACACAATATGCAATATTGTATAATATAGATCTTTGCCATCATGTAACAGAAAAATCTTTACAAAAGGAACCTGAAAATATTCCTGGTCATATTTTTGATTCGGAGTTAAGCAGTTTTACTTAATATATTTATAACTACATAGTCATGCATGATAATTAATACGCGTTCAAGGTCGAAACTTCGGTATTTTGACAGATTGGGCTCGGTCGTAAAAGTGTGAAACCAATCGTTATGCGCAAAAGCCTATGAGCTCTTTTGGTTCTAGCAAATATTTTCTTTGTTACCAATAAATAATTCAATTATTTATCGCGAGTTCAAAACATTAGGTGATTTTAATTTTATTAGCATGTAATATTTTATTTGCTGTACATATATTGTAACTGGTGATGGAAAAGACTAGTCTGAGTCCTATAACCCAGACTAGACAACTAAGTCTCTATGAGATGTCGAGTGTATCATAAAAGTTCGGGTCTCTTTACGTGCTCGAGTCCTTTTCGTGTACAGATACCGGCAAACATCTTGAACAAATGTCCTTGCCTGCGCAGACGCAATTTTTAGGTATTATTAGGAGGGGGGGCGGCGGGAGAGTGACATGTCGATCGCGTGATTGGTAAATCAGTTGACTTGCCTCCTAAGTACACTGGCGTGCAGTGATACAGTGATTGTTGTAATTTGTTTTGTTGACTTTATTGTTTTTGTTAAATTTGTTGTTATAATTGTTTGTTGACTTTTGGTTAAAACTTTTCGTTGATTGTTTCGCACCCCGGGAAAAAAAAGATCTGAGAAGAAGAGAGTTACTGGAATCGATAGTTTCGATGAAACTGTATTAAGAAGACGTGTTCACAATTACCATTTAACAAATAATAAATTCCCTACAGTTGAAAAGCTCCGTAAGAAACTAAAAGAAGACATCGATTTTAATGGCTCAGAACGCAGCTTACGACGAATTTTAAAAGAGCTGGGCTTTAGGTGGAAAAAAACTGAAAATAACCGGAGGTTATTAATTGAAAAAAGCAATATTCGATTGCTGCGCATTACATATCTGCAAAATATAACCAAATACAGGCAAGAAGGAAGGCCAATTCAATGGTGCTTGTGAAGTTCCCAATCCGCACTGGGCCCGCGTGGGAACTATGGCCCAAGCCCTCTTATTCTGAGAGGAGGCCTGTGCCCAGCAGTGGGACATTATAGGCTGGGATGTATTATTAATAAATACATAAATAAATATATTCTTTCATTTTTTTCCTGCCATGGCTTGAATCGCACTTGGCCGGTTTTCATTTCTTGTTATCATATTTTAGAAGGTAGTAAAAATTATATTTAACAACTCACAATAATATCTGATATACACTAACAATCTACAAAAATTAAAACTAACTATTTTTAAAAGTTATCTGCGTATACTCTACAGTTAAATAAAATAGTTAGGCACTTTTTTGCTCGTATGTGTACGATGCGCCAACTTTCCCCCACTCCCTTGTTTAATGCTCAAGAAGTTTGCCGGTATCTGTATAAGTCTAGCAAATAAATCGGTACATTTACTTGAGGTACTTACTTGTATTTACAAAGACTTGCGACTCAGATAAATAATTATAATATTGATTTAGGATATTTTAAATTATTTATAAACAACATAAAAAGTATTTCATTTTAATTAAATAATTATAATCAATTTCCTTCTACAGTTTTAGAAGGATGTACAGCACGTACATTATTTTTATTTTTCATTTAATTCATGGTTAATGCTGTCTTGTTAAAATCGTATGTCATGTTTTATGTGAAAACGTTTCATTATTTTTTTTACTTCATTATAAGTTGGAGTTTTATTATAATTTGTATTCTTATTTTTTTTGTAACAGGTGTAAAGATTTACCTTCTAAATCATTGATTCCCAAAGTGATCCAGGTGGACCCCCAGGGGTCCACGGGAGACTCGACGTGGGTCTACGTTGCTGTGACCAAATAATAGGCGTGCACAATTCGTAAGCGGGGGTCCACGAAAATTTATCTGGTTTCGATACTTTGATTAGAAAAAGGCATTTAAAAAGATTACTTTAATGCAAAGTATATATTAGTTATCTACCTTGTAATCAAATTCAAATCTTTTTTAATCGTTTCAAATATTTTTAATCATTATAAATGCCTTTTTCTAACTAGGGTAGTGAAGAACTAAAATGTTGGCTTGACTTCACTTATCAATGTAGGCAGATAATATTTATTTAAGAAACTCAGCGACTTTTACATATAAAAACTTGTATATTCCATATTCAGTACAACGTGTCGTGACTTGCAAAGCGCCGCCGCCCCGCTGCCGCCACCGCTGTCTGCAACGCTTGTTCAGACTTGCAAAGGAAACAGAATACAACTTGTGTTTGTGCTTGGAATCTTGCATTAACTTGTTTGATTCTTCACCAATATAAATACGAATGCGAAGGATAAACGTTACTTATTTGTTTCCGGAATTTCGAAAAGTAAAGTGAATAGTTGTTAGTGTTTGCTAGTGTCGTAAAAAGTAAGTACTTATCTGCCAATTAATTTGTTATACATACTTTTATTTTATTTATTACTTATTTTACAATTTATTGTACACGTAAGTAAACCCAAAAATGGACAAATTACAAAAAATTACGTAGGTACAAAAGGTGAGGCTTATTCCTGAAAGAAATCTCTTCCAACCCAGGTGCGATAGGAGATATATTTTTGTTGTAATATATTTGTAATGTTTGCGTGCAGTAAGTACGTATTTTAAATTAAATACTGAACAGAGTCATAACTAGATACTTCCATAAAAGAACAGAAAGCCGAAAAAGATTGAACCTTTTGTCCCTATTTTATTAGTAATTTTTTTTATTTCCGACTATGTGGTGGTTCACTCAATCATTAAATATATTTTCATAAATTGTTCGTGTCTTTACATACTCGTCATAACGTGCATCAAGGTAATAAATAAATAATTAAAATCGCAGTTTTGATATGAAAGTATTATTTAAAAGTATTTTACATCGAATTTACAGAAATATATCAAAGTCACCGGTACTTTGTTGAATTCATTGCTATAATTAATTAATCCTACTCGGTTAAAATATGCCATGCCATATCCTGTTAAGTAAGACCGCCTTAAGATTACTAAAACAAAGTTTTTTTTTATTTACAGGTAGGTAACTGATATGAAACATGGCTGAATCTAAGAAGAAATGTCGACAGTACAGTGTTGATTATTTAAAATTTGGTTTCGTTCCATCAAAGGCAGACAAGCGATTGCCGATATGCCTTTTATGCAACAAAGTTTTGAGCAATGACACTATGAAACTATCGAAGCTCGAAGATCATCTAAGAAGGTGTCATCCTGATAAAATAGGTAAAGATTTCAAATATTTTCAAAACATTGTAAGAAAAATATGAAAAGAGACCTAGCGTGCACGGCATGTTCGCTTCAACGTCTAAAAGTAACGATAATGGCTTGAGGGCATCTTACAATATCTCATTACTTATAGCGAAATCTGGAAAACCGCACACCATTGGAGAACAGTTAATTTTACCTGCTATTGAAGAGGTTTTAAAAACTGTTCTGCACAAATCCTCATTCGACATACTCAAAAGAATTCCTTTGAGTAACAACACTGTACAAAGACGAATTGATGAAATGAGCTCTAATATTGAAAGTTTCTTGTGTAATTATCTACAAACAACTCATTTTTCTATTCAACTGGACGAGTCAACTTTACCTGGTAATAAAGCATTATTGTTGGCATATGTTCGATTTGTTATGAACGAAGAAATTCATGAAGAGCTACTATTCGCGAAAACTTTGGAGACGGACACTAAAGGTGAATCAATATTTAATGTCCTGAGTGACTTTTTTAGGGATAAATCGATTTCATTTACAAACGTTATTTCGGCGGCAACAGATGGAGCTCCTGCCATGGTCGGGCGATATCGTGGGTTTATAAGCCATCTTAAAAGAATTATACCAGAGGTAATTGCAATTCATTGTGTCATCCACCGACAACACCTAGTAGCGAAAAATTTGAGTGATAGATTGCACCAATCGCTTCAATTTGTGATTAATGCAATTGACAAAATAAGAAGTAATTCATTGAATACGCGTTTATTTGCACAATTGTGCGATGAAAATGATGAAGACTTCCAACGATTGCTCTTACATACTGAAGTACGCTGGTTGTCGAAAGGTGCATGTTTCACAAGATTTTACTCACTTTTTGAATCAGTGTTAGAGTTTCTGGAAAGTAAAGATCCAGATTTAAAAGAAAACCTGATCAATTCGAAAGCAGACATCGCGTATTTGACAGATTTGTTAAAAAAAATTAATGACATTAACTTACAATTACAAGAGGACGGCCTCAATTTAATAAAAGCAAAGGGTGTAATTTCAGCTTTTCTTGGAAAATTGAAATTTATGAAGCAAAATATTAGTCGGCGCTAATTTTCCCAGTTTTCAAACTTGTCACAGGTAGAATGCCTTGATGAGGATATTCACACATACGTTCAACATTTAATTGCCCTGCATGATGACTTCAAAATCAGATTTGAAGATATTCTGACGATGGAAATACCACCATGGGTTATAAATCCATTTGATGAAACGGAAGTGGAGAATGTGATATTACAAGAGGAGCTACTCGAACTTAGCACTAATGAGGAGCTGAAGGTGAAGTTTAAAAGAGGATATCAAACATTTTGGTTGCAGGCAGAAACACCCGAAAAATATCCTGGACTGTGGAGAATTGCGAGAAAGCTTTTAATAGCGTTTCCGTCGTCATATCTTGTAGAAAAAAGTTTTAGTGTCGTTATAAACCTTTTAACAAAAAAGGAGCAAATTGAATATCACAGAACGGGGAGATTTGCAGTTATTCCTAACAAAACTGAAGCCAAATATTGATAATTTGCTGTCAATCCATCAAGTACAAAATAAGTCAAAATAAATAAAAAATAAGTATAAAATAAGTGAGAATTGATTGGTTAATTAATTGATTGTGCTGTGAGTAGATTTCAAAAAAGTGAAGTTGAATGGAATCAATTTTTTGATTGACCAACTTTACTTTTTTGACATCCACTCACAGCACAATCAATTCTCACTTTTATTCTAAAACTGTTAATTCGTGGATCGAACGCAGCCCCGCAACGCAAATTTCCATATTTAGATCTAATCTTCACATTTTTTGCCAAGTTTATAATAAATATCCGATATTTTGATATTTATATTAAATATCGGATATCTTCGAACCCTGGTTTAATTTAAAGTTAATGACTTCTCGAATATTTTTCGAATGATGACCTCCCTCAAGTCTCATTATCGTGTTCCGATTTTTTTTGGAGTTAACCTCGAGTCTCTTTTAAGTGACTCTGGCACGACTTGACTTAAAGACTCCAAGGCTTTAAGCGCATCGATTCTTGCAGAATTTAGTCGAGTCTACAAAATTACGATTCGAAGGCTCGATTCCTTTGCAACATTAATTGAAGCCTGCTTCACCTCATTCGTTACTAACGGCTAGTTACATTATGCAATTTTGTACAATTACCTGGTACAAGAAGTTTTAGAGGTTGTATGTAAGGTAAAGCCGTAGTAATGAGAAATTTAGAATTTAATATCGACATGTGTATATAAAATATTAACTGCGACTTTGTATCTTTTTATTGGTAGTGTAGGCACCACATCTACACAAATCTGTGCTAGCCTGGATCTCTTAAAATTAACACCTTAAAATCATAACGATACGTACAAACAAAGTTAGGCTTGGAAACAATTAGGAATGTTTGCCTTCTACGAAGTTTTATAACAATTAGTCGTAATAATGAACACATTAGATAGCATTCGGTTCATTTAAACCTTGACCAGAATCAAAGTACAGACTAAATGAAGTACGTACTCGGAAAATTCTATACTGTCAAGAATATTCATCCATAACCATTTACCAAGATGTTTTAAATGTTAGCATAAAACATTAAACTGAAAAATTATACTTATAGTATATAATAATATATTAAGAAATATGAAAGACAAAAACAGCATTTATCGCTCCATCCTATAAAATGTACTTTCCAATAATTTCTATAATTGTTCCTAGGATATGTGTGTTCTGAAAACGGTCACCTTCATTCGGGAATTGTAGTTAATTTTTGTGCATGCATTAAAATTTAGGCGAAAAAACTAGATTAATAAATTTCTGAGAATATCTCTAGTAAATGTATCTATTTAAAAATATCTAAAGCTTATGTTTCAATTTTTTACAACAAAAATTTGGGTGTAAAAGAATTCAAGATAAAATGCTAAACTCTACCGAAGTAAATTAAATTTTTATTCGATGTTTATTTCCTTTGTCCCAAGGTTTACTGGTTAAGAATACATACATAGGTACATTAAATTTGTACCGCTGTCGTTTATGCATAATAAAGATAACATAAACAAATATTTGAACAATAAAATAACAAAAATTTTATGTCGTTATCTCGCAATCTTATGCTATTTTCACAATCATCACACAAAATGCAAAATGTCTTGTTAGATGTAATCCCCATGTGCGTATCTGTCCTTCATTCGAATTAAGGAATCATTCGACCATCTCTTTTGATATAGAAATGGGTATATCAATAGAAGCGAACCAATAAAATATTACAACTTTATTCGATTGCATAATCCAAAAACTAGTAAGGTTGATTATTAGGTTCATATAATAAATATAATAATATAAATTTTGCATTTGAAAACACATACCTACATATCTATAATTTCGTGTCCCAGTGTAATTTTTTCGACGTAAGCATAGTAGGCCTGCAGGATCGTGTAATACGCAAAAATATAATTCAAGACAAACGCTGCTACACATAATAAACGACGCGGTCAAATTTAACACATCTGCGAGTTGATTTCATTAAATTAAAATGTTGTCATTTTTTCTGGATGTACCGACTATGTATTACCATTTAATTATTCATAATAGACCATATTGAGCTACAATTTAACGACAAACTGGCTAGTCAATAACTGATTTACTGTGGACATAATCTTTGTTCTATAGTAGCGAACTTGGCACCTAAACAAACAATCCAACATATTATATGCGACTAAAACTAACAGCGCTAATATTTATACCAATAAATATTTAATCCAGTATTGTGTAGAGGTTGGTAGCTAGGCAGAAAATAAAGACTTAACTACAGTCACATGAAAATAAAAATTTGCCATTGCAAACTCTTCATAATCACATGAATTAAAAGCAACTGAGTAACTTATCAGGTAAGCATACCACACACCAAAGAACAGTGATTTTATACTAAAGATAAATAATTGACAAACTAGATCATACTTAGGTTTATATAAATAAATAAAATCATAATATATTTTTTGAAAAAATCAACTACAGAAAGCTTTACGAATCAAAATATATTAATTTTTCTATTAGTCAATTAATTTCTCGATTAATTACAATTAAATTAGTGATTACTAAATATTGTATTCACTTGTCAATCTTATTATAAGCTTGAGTACTATTCCGTGATGATAAGTGGTGATGTACGAGCAGTATTAAACGGTTAAGCGCACTAACTTAGAAAAAACCTATTCAGTCTTGGCTTGAAGTCATTTACGCTATAATCAGAACTTCAGAATGAGAACACAGATGTAGGCGCAAGCTATCAAGTCCTATGCGCTACGCAACACAAATGATGAAGCAAAACCCGTGATCCGTACCGGAGGGATGTTTACCATGAAAGGATGTATACTTTCGGTGCATCAAGTCCTTCGATGGTGGATCTGATGTGAATTAAGTCATGCAATTCCTACGCATACTCTCCAAAATCTATCCTATTGAACACCAAGAGGCTACTCTGTCCCTGTGCTCGAGTCTTTAACAATTGGTCGCAATTCTGGGTCAATCTGTGATATGCTTTTGTAAAAACAGTTAAAGGATATCCATTTGTTAACTATCTCCGAAACCATTTTTATATTTCCACCATATTCATAGGCATCCATTTCGGTTAACCAGTCAAGGACCAATCCTTTTGGAACCTTCAAATAAAATAAACAGTACAAGTAACTTCCTCCTAATTTAAAGTTGGTTAAAAATGGAGTTTAGCCGTATCCGAGATGTTCGAGCGACATAAAATTTCCAACATCAGGGACCGTGTGGTAGAATTTACGTGGTCTGAACACGATATTTGGATTTCAAACTAAGAACATTTTCCTTACCAATTCGTAATTAGTTACATCTATACTAACAACCGGCATTCCATGATTAAAAAACGATGAATTTAATTATATACAAATAAGGAATCCATATCTAAATTTGGCTACGAATATCTGAAATTGGCAAAAAATACCTAATAATTTTCATATTGTACGGTCACTGCATAGTTTTTGCAATCTACTTCGCGTAATTCTTTATCAACCAAAAAGGAAAGTCGCGAACACCACAAAGCCACGAAATAATCCAAACTAGGTTCACGCCTGTCGCAATTGTTCGTGAGTGCATGAATAAACTGTTTATTGTATCATATTTTACTACCGCATCAGATGAAATTAATAAGTACTATCCTGCATATATTATTCATTCTACATAACGAAGTTACCTAGTGAACCTAAAATAAAAATAAAAAAAACCTGCAACGTGAATGTTCTCATTTCACGGGTCAAGGCCTTTAAAGATTGCAGTTGAATCTTCACCTGGAAACGCCAATACGAATCGCAAATCAAAAATGATGAAATTTTGCGGATTTTCCTAGGCGTGTAAAAAGATACTAAGACCAATTATGTGTCACTGCGTCAAAGACCTCGGTATATATTTATATATTGCATGTGTAATCCTACTAAATAAAGGAGTTAAAAAGAGTTGTGATATAATTTGGTCACGCCAACATGTTAAGAGTTATTCTGCGATATTAACCGTGGACTGTATTGTGGTACGCACAACAAATCGGTCTAAGAAACGAGAAGTCAAGGGACATGCAGCACAAACGTCTCCAGAACGTAGCTAGGAGCACTCTCGCCTTCGGGATCCCAACAGACTCGACAGCAAGACGTGTAGCACAATCCGGCATCCAAGTCCACCAAACCGAATTCGAAGCACTCGCGGAGGCGCGATCATTCAAGGAAATGGCGAAAAAAAATGGGGCGTAATACCCACAGCGTAAACTTATTAAAAAAAGGTAGAAAAGAACCACGGGGTAGTTCCTTCGCGGAGCAGTTCTCGTAACTCGACGAGCGCAATTTTGCAACTAACGTTTATTAAATCGTCTAATAGGTGGCGCGTGCGTCGCGCCGCGCGTTGAGTTTTTGCTTGCATGTTTATGGTAGGAAATGAGGATAATTGATAGAGAATAATTGATATATGTAATATTGGCGTAACCATAATTAACATATCAGCAGTGGATAAAGATAGCTACCTACAAATACAGACGATTAACAAATATAATTAAAAATTAAGAAATATAATTTATTATTCAAATACTTTCAAAAGACACAATATCAACGATTATCATAACGAACTTTGAACGGTCACAAAAAATAATTCCAAAGAACTCGTTAATAATCGAAAGATATTTCGTTAATAATCGTTGTTCTACTTGTGTAATACACATCAAGGGCAACTAAATAGAAGATTAGTTACAGATTAACTAAACTAGTACTTTGTTGATTAAGGACTAGGTCATATGAATAGGAATAAGGTACACACGAGCACAGTGAACAGTGAGTGTTAACATTAATTAACACCCACTGCTGGGCACGGATCTCTTCTCACAGCTCCTTAGCTGGATTATATATTCTGCCAGTGCTCTAGGCTCACCAAAAGATTTACTGACTAACTTAAAGCCTAAATATCTTAGGTCACCAAATGGTTCTGTCCCTGTGTCTCGGGACCAGAATACGAGCTACAGTATTCCCTGCCTGTAAGAGGCGACTAAAAGGGTGCTTTCGGGGTTGCGGGCGGTAAGAGTGGGAGATCCAACCGTCCGGCTAGCGACTCCGGGAAGCACGGCGGTGTGTAGACGAGTACCGTGGTTAAGACCGGATGATGCGGGATGGAACAGCTTGTCCCTCCCTGGCGCGTCACTCTCTCGAGGAGTGCGCCGCTTGGGGGCCCCAGCGCCATGCCCTGGTGGCCGTAATAGGCGGAGACCTCTCGTTGTGGAGCGTGGTCCGCTGCATGCTCGGCAGCGAGAGCTGCTGGTCTGCCTTGGCCTCCTTCTGCGAAGAGGTCATGGCACTGAAGGAAGCCGCGGAGTGAGAGCGAGACGCAGCCGCGAACGCTGACTCGCTCCTCAGGAAACGACCGGGGGGGAGGAGACGGCACTACGCACTCCTACACCTTCCGCAATAGAGTGGGAGGGGGCACCACATCCTCCCACTCGCCGCCCGGGCAATAGAACGCTCACGGTGCCCGAGAACGCTCTATAGGCGAGGGCGGCCCGCATATGCGGGCCAACTGTCGGGGCGTCACGGTGTATGCGCGAGCGATCCCGTGGCGCCCAATGAAGACGATGAGGGCCCCGCTGGGTTTTAGTGGGTATTCTGATACGTTCTAGGCATGCCAGCGAGTCCCACATACCCGCCGCCTCCCCACGGCAGGATGCGTAAATGCATTTCCCAGCGATAAAAAAAAAAGCTTGTCCCCCCCGGGCAGAGCCCCACAGATGCATCGCGTTTAGAGGACTCCGGTTGCGTTCCGTCGGAGATCCCGAAATTCTCTATGTAGCGTTGAAGAAGACCAGCGGGGGTTTTAGTGCGATAAAAATTCCACATAAACCGGCGTCGCTCCCACGCCACCAGGTACCTTTTGAAGTACTCTCGAAAACAAAAATAACAAAAATGGTCACCAAACTTAATATCCCTATCCCTCCTAAGTTCAAAAGCAGTTTAAAATACTGCCTCCTTCAGACACGACCACACTGTTTCTTAACCTAGATGATTACTTACTAGTTTTATTTCAATCTGTACCCCAATTTAAGTTTAAACTAGCCAGATGTTTTGCGGCATTATTTACTGCTTTAATTACAATTCCCAAGAACGGCTGTATCACTAATAAATAATTATTAATTAAAAAGGGTTGATGGAGGGAATCTATTAGGGTTGCTTCGTTGATCATATCATGTTTAGATTCATTTAGGTTTATATACAGAAGGGTCATGATGATATTCGTCAACTATGTCTCAATTTATGTTTAATTAAGATCTTAATTTTGCAACATTTAATTAGATAATTATTTTGTATTATGTTTTACATGGCGACCTAGAATACTCCCCCAATCCCATGCTGGCAGAACAGGGCGTCGTAAGAGGCGACAAAAGTAAGCCTGCTTGGCGGTAAGAGTTATTTTATCAGTTTATTATATTAATACTGGTATTATTATCTTTCCGTGAACCCTACCTGGCTAGCTACCACCCTCCTGCTTGAGTCAGCCGCCAAACGACTCGTCGTGTACCGGCTGGGGGCTTGAGAGCCAGTACTTTCATTATTATCTTTTTCTCATTTCCTGGCCGACAACGCATCAGTGATACCTTTGGTGTTGCTGATGTCCATGGGCGACGCTGACCACTTATCATCAGGTGGCTCGTCTGCTCGTCTGTCGGCTATTAACATAAAAAAGTTAAAATCCATTTATTGTTAACTTTTATTTCCTTTGACTGTAAGTATTATTGTTATATACAATTTTGTAAGGAAAAATAAAAGATTATTTCAGATATTTACCAATCCGAATTTTGATATTCAATAATTTATTACTAAATCAGAAAAATAGCTAAAACTATAGACATCCGGTAGGTTCTCGCGTACAGGGGTGAGACTGGAGGTAGTGAAAAGAGAGGGTACAGTAATTCCTCCTCGCAAAATCCCACGTTTAGAAAATGCTCTTCCATTCTTCTTTTATTGAATTTTGAAATGCTAACCTCAACAGGGCTAAAACGCGTAAATTTTGCATCATAGTATCTTAAATGGAGATTGAGAGCAAGAAGAGACTAATAATAGTCCCCTTTTCACCGAATCACAACACGCTGAAGACACGTAATATTTTTTTGAGGGATCTATAAATATAAAAGTTGATATAGCGTCAAAAATGTCGCCGGAACCTCGCTTCGTAGGGTTCCTTCTATCTGTGTAATCTTAAAAAGCCTACCAAAACCGAACCCAACCAATAAGTTAGTAAGCTTGTGGTTTTAAAGAAAACAGGAGAATACACATTCCAAGACCAAGAGAGAAACAGAATAACGGATGATTACAGATTGACATTTAGTATTGACAGATGCCAACAAAATGACCGTTAACAGAAACTTCTGCGTTACATTTCACATGTATTTTACTTATTTTTGAGAAACCCCAAAATTTACCGAAATTACGTTTCATTATACGCAACTTTTCTGGAGTTCATTATTATACTTACTAATTAAATCAAAACGCTTTTTATAGATCTATAAATAGTCTAAACGGTTCAAGGTGAACCCCGACAAGGTCCCTAAACTCAAACCAACATCAAAATGAAGTATCGGATATCTACAGCCAACCCGAAAAATATATTTAACGAACTGGTACTTGGTATTGTAATAAATAACTAGGGTGTATATTTTTCTCACTGTAAGAACTTGTTCGATTGAACATTTTCACATACACACAATTTTTGATAACCCCAATCCGTGACTATAATAAAAATATGTAATTTATAAAATAAAATAGTATCCAAATCCAATCCAAACAATGTTTCATTAACAAAATATTTATGGTGAGTTATTATTAGTATTTAGAGTATAATTTAAGATATTCATCGATGTAAGAAAGTATTAAATCATACTTCAAGCTGAGAAGTCGCGTTATATTTCGCTCCCCAAACCGAACCTTTATACATTGCACACCTCAATGTTCTAATTTGGAAAAACTGGTAAAAATACAGTTAATCGGAATCGCACCGAATTTTTACCTTATTTTTTTTTTCTTTATGCCATCAAAATATGTAGAGCGCTTAAGTTAATAAAGGACAATGCCAGATAAGCCCGACAATTTACAAGATATTTGAAATGAGAAAATACTTCCTTTTCATATTGAAAGGTAGATGGAGATACACTGTTAGTGTTCTTATATATTTTGATTAGATCGATATCATAATTCATTAGAAATTTTTAGGAATCGTTTGTAAAACGCGCGGTTCAAAAGACCAAGCTTATTTATTAGTCACAAAAGATTGAAAATATCACGCTAGCTTCAAAGAATGATGATAAGCCAAGTAAATAGTAGTTTACATTGTCAAAAGATAAAAATGTTATCTGTTACAGATGTGCATTACATAGATATGTTAGGATCATTGTTTGTGATTATTTAGCGTCTTGATTTGGTCTTAGAAAAAATATGCTGTATCCATTTGAATAATCACTCAGCACCGGGTGTATTTGGCTCAAAAATATTCAAGGGTTTTATCACATAGCTGTCTTGCATTATCCCACGTTGAACTAATATCTTTCTCTTTTACATTTCATTACTGATGTAATGATGTAAACAACTACAGCCATAAAATCCATAAATAGATATAAAATCTTTGTACGATAAAAACTGAATGTAAGATAGTTTTTACTCCAGCAGTGACTGTGGTGTTAACAACTATATTAACCAATAATTGATAGTACATATGATATATCTACCTTTAGTTAGTTTTTTACAATATCGTAACAGGAAATCTGATATGTCATTTCCCTTTCCAGCTAAAATTGTTATAAATTGTATTTATAATTATTTACCTAAATATATTTAAGTACATAATATTGTCGTAATAGATTTTCTTTATTTTTCTCCATGGGAGTCGACGACATACGAATAAAATGACATTGCTATCAGTAGATATCGTTAGAATTTAAATTAAGATTTTGATAATTTGACTTGACTTAATTTGACTATTTTAACAACCAGATCTTTACTGAATTTCTTTTTGAATATATACTATAAAAAACAGCTGAACTGGCAATAGGGTTCAACATCATACATCGAACCAAAAATTGTAAAGTTCACCAGCTAATGTACAGAAGGGTCAATCTGTTAATCAATCACTTCACATTTGTTTTGATTTGTACCTTAATGCTCTATTTATTAATTTAAATTTGCCTTATCATTGTATATGTTATTGTCACATGACTAGCAAAACAATAATAGCATTCCCTTTGTTTACTATTGTCTCTCTACCTTACGCTTTGTCAACACATTTATTCATTCATCAATTAGTCTAGATATGATGTTTTTCAAGTGGAAATAAGCAAAAGCAAAATAAAAAAGTAAATAAATAAATGTAAACATAACAACATAATATTTATCATGATGAATGTACACAGTATCATAAAGTTAGGCTTAACCTTTAAAATATTGAGTTTATACATTGAAGCAACACTCCTGTAAAATAATGATTTTGCAGTATGGGGTTTATTTATAGAACCTGTTGGAATGTGTTAGGTAAATTTTCAAAGTTAAAGGTATTTGTGATCAAAAGATCCTTTGTAGGCATATAATTAAAATAGAATTTTTGACATCTAACTAAATCCTATCATACTGTACCACATACATATTTGATTCAAACAGGTCATCGATTTCATCAACCTGTTCAGTATATTACAAAATCAAGTTGGAACTAGTGATATACCTATTCATACACAGGTAGTTGTGGAACTGATTTTTCTTATGTTAGCTCTCATTTTATTTTTTAAGTTTAAACTGTTTTTAACATTTAATGATTTATATTTTGAAAGAGATTTATATTTTGAGCTATCATAATACCGAAAATTAAAAGTAGTATAACGCATTTTATTGAATAGGTTTTTTAAATTTTGTGTCCATAATTCTCCATTAAAACTGAAAGATAATGTAGATCCATAAAAACTTTTTCAGTTTAATTGTATTAAGTGTATAATACTTCTTTAAGTTATATATTACACTTACATTGTGTAAATAATTATGTGGATTATTTAATAAATTCAGGGTAATTTACATAAATGAATGCTATATATTTCATTTTACATCTCTAGAAATTCCCTATTTTAGTAAATGTAAATGTACATTAAGACTTAGATACTAATAGTTGATTTGTGTTGATAAGATGACATTAATAAATTTAAATTTTAAATAGGTATTGTTATGTATCAAATGATAGCTTTGAAATTCTAATTTTATTAAAGTCGTATCCGCCCAGCTGTTATAGTATTAAAATAGAAGCAATTATGAAATAATGACAAGGAAAATGGTAACAAGGTGGCATAAACATACCCTACTGGAAAATTATTTCTTATTGGTTTAGAATGAAGGTAAACCACAAATATTACAAGGTTCATCATACTCTTCTGTTTATATTTATAAACAAATTTTAATTCATTACATAACACCTATTATATGTGTGTGGTTGAATAATGGGTAATATACTTTAGGTATACTATTTTTTTTTAACTACAATGTATTCTATTTAGGAACAAAAGGTGTATCTAAGTGTACATAATCTTGATGAAGATTTAGGTACATCATATTGAATTTTATACTGTTATAACATACCTCTTCAGTTTTAATAAAAGGTGTAAACATGGAAACTTACTTGTAATGATGATTAATGGTTCTTGCCAACCCATTACCGGATCCGCACGGCAATATGGCCAGCGGTACCTCGGCTAGCGCTTGTTGCCAATCCAGTCGTTCGAACATACCGTTTAAGACTTCAAACAACACCCCGTCTCCTCCTACCGCCACGATGCCGCGCCACCCGTAAACGTTTCTCGTTCGAACAAACTCGCGAGCATATTGCGCATACTTTGTTACGTGTAAATCGTAAGGCACCTCCGCTTCCTGCAAAATCTGAGATACTTTCGTTTGAAACAATTCCCTTGCCTTCCCCGGACCCGACTTCGGGTTCAAAAGTATCAACAGTTTCTTATCACTCTGTGACAGTGCGTACGTTATCGGTTGATTCGCTAACAAACACTTTATTGTGGTCCTCCACTTTTGCGCTTCTTTGTTATTATCTTCGTATTTATCGTACGACCTGAAACGCAATGTTATTGTCGTCCTCTCTCGTTTCAATGTGCGACGACTGCGCTTCAGGATGTAAGCATAAATATAGAGATATGCGCTGATATCGTTCTCGTCAAGCTCACCACTGTTTTCGTCCACTACCTTGAGTTGTTGGTGGCCGCCGAGTGAGCTGCATACGCAGGAACCGCCTCCTGCGCGACGTCTTTTACTCCGCATGCATTTGCTGCCGACAATATCACGAAGCAAAATAGTTTGTTCCTTAGAACTATCGTCTGTTTCCTTCGTTAACGATAATCCCTTTGAAGTTAAGCGTACACGAAACACAGATTTCTTTTTAGAAAGAATATAGAACGTTTCCTCTAGATAAATATGATCTTCTGAATCTGTATTTACGCCACTCCTACATTCCTTGACGTTAAGCACATCAATATCCAGCTTAGCTTCCGCCATAACTAAACTACAAAACAAATGATTAAAGCTTTACCAGAGTTGTACTACGGTAAATGGTCTGAATTCAAGTTCCTTATTGTACAATCTATACAAATCAAAACCAGTCAGTTCGACTGACTTTAGCCAAGTGACTAGTTGAATGGAAGTTGCAAACTTTGCTTTTGACAATTCTGTCAATCATATTGCAAATTGGAAAATTGTCACATCATGATTGTTATAACATCCAAGCTAACTTCATATCTGAGCAATGTCATAAGGTTTTTTTTTTATATATATTAATGGCGTTGGCGTAGGTACGCTCAGCCAATGACAAATAAAGGACGGGAAACCAAGGTAAGGAAAATCAAATTTATCCGATAAATCTAGGGAAACAAAAAATAAGATCAGGAAAATAAGGCATAGCATAAAATTAAATATTTAATGTAACTAAATAATAATATTTTATTTAAATAACTAATTAATTATTCAATATAAAAATATACAACTTATATACTTTAAAATAATATATTTGTAATACAACACTTTTGAA
>PDGT01000037.1:55493-74932 GCA_003671415.1 Megathymus violae
TTTTTAACAGCTTTAGAACATTCTTCATCCCACCAGGGAGGTGAAGGAATAAAGTCAGATTTAGGTTTTTTAATGGGGAATGTTTCATCTGCTGCGTTAATTATTATTTTCGCTAAGACCTCCGCACAAGCTGATTCCTGGCCTGCACTAATATTAGGCAAGCTGTATAATCTCTTTTCAATATTGGATTTAAACAAATTCCAGTCTGGGTTATTTAATTTATACTTTAATCGTGGAGGTCTATTATCTATTTTTAAATTACTCTATTACAAAACTAAATACACTATCGATAACGCTTATCGAGAACAATAATGCGTATCACTATACCCGCCTATAAGGCCCGTGAGTGGGAGAGAGAGCAAAATACTCGCTTCACCGCTCCAACATTTTATGTCGCAAATTTCACGGAAAAAAAATACTATGGCGTAATAGTGGAACAGAGAGTGCGAGTGACATTTCGAGCTTTACGAAATAACCTACTTGCAAGAATTGGCCGTAGGACTGTTTTCAAACTATTTACTCTCCATTAGTCTCCTGTCAAAAAATAGTTCTTTGTTATTTTATTAATTTCGTTCAATCTTACTGTATTTTATCGAGCAAACAACAGTAAACACGATAATGTCGTGTCCTCTGTTAGATTGCATAGTTACTTATAACAATAACCCAGACAAAGAGACAATACACAGGAAAGTACAGATAGTACTATACTACTTTCACGATGCTTATTTTCATAGAAGTTGATCTTAAAATTATATAAATTAAGATTAATAACATGCAGTAAATACTCCATTTTATGAATAATAACTTATTTTTCATAATTATGTGTAAAATAAAAATATATTGTGTACGTGAAAATGATACCGTTTCGTTTAGCGTTTGCAAAAATTTATGGATAAAATTTTTTATTTTACCTAGATCTGTTCATATTTTGCCCTTTTGGTTTCCGTTACAGCTGTTAAATACATTGGACAGAAAGTAGATATACTATTATTATTCAATTATACTGTTATAAAGGTGCATCTTCGACTTTTGAATAGTATTATCTCCTTAGATTGATAAAATTTAGCGAATTTTATACCTGTTATTAGTATGATATGACAATATCCAGCGAATGTGATATCATATTTATTGACAAATTTCATTACTTCAAGGTTTCCTATAAATGCAGTTCAAAAAAAAAATTCGAATGTTGAACCATATAGGTAGGGTTCCTCAGAAATTTTACTGTAGACATTTTAAGGGCAACTATTTCGTTCTACAAAATCACTGACATCTTGTGAATGAAGAATCTATACCTACAAAATTTGCTGATTTATAATAACGAGTATTACTGTTTTCTTTAGTACCTTTTAATCACGTTTTATTTTATTTCAATCAGTTTTTAAATAAAAAAATATATTAATATATCTTTATATTAATATATAGAATCACGTCGAATAAGATAAAGTTTAGCGTAAACGAAGCTAAGTAAAGAGAAGTTACTACAATTATACTTCGTTCAAATTGGATATGGAAACTTTGTAAGCAAAGTGTTGCCTAGCAACCACAAACAAACAGGTGCACGAAACTTTTTGTTCTATTATCAGTATCTATGACCACAGATTACTTTAATATTATAACGTCTGTGGCGGCCGGCAAGCCGCGTGACGTTCCGTTATTTTTTTATTGTTGTCGTTCAAGTTCAATTTTATTTATTTTACAGCAGGTAAATAATTTAAATAAATACGAATTGGTCATGAATACAATCTAAATAGCCTTTATAGAATTTATGTATATAAATCATGTTGGAAATTTTAATGTTATTAATTTTAGTATTATACATATTGCGTGGAACAAAACATTCTTGTATCGGAATATAATACGACTAAGTTGAAAAGTAAATTAGAATCATTATTGCTGTAAGGTATTAATAGTCATTTCTTTTTATAGGTATAGGCAGGCTTACCCCAAAACATAATATTTTGTGAAAATGTTACAAATCGCTTTACGAAAATAAGGTTGCGACTGCGTGAGTTTTTCAACGACGAAAATGTTTTATGACATTAGTTTTACTTCATTTTCACACGGTTTAAAGTTCTTATCGATCAATAGTAAGTTAATTTAGGATTCACAAATAAAATAATGAGTAGCTTAATTTCATTAAAGCATTTGATTTACAAATACAGCTCAATTGGTGAAAACCGTACAAAAGAATTTTAATGGTTTGTTTACAAAGTTTCCATATCCAATTTGAACAAAGTATAGCATGGTATTATTTAATTTAACATGTAATAAATAATCTAGAGAACGAATTAAACATTCAAATATTTAAAATATAACAAATAACCTGTGATGGAATAATCGACATCCATGTCGACAATGCATGGATGTGAATTTTACATCACTAAAAGTCACCCGCGCTAATGTCGTTATCACACAGCATGCACATTTAGCTTTTGGTGACGCGTCGATGAGATGAGTGTTCGTCTATTACGTTAGTATGTTAAGTCTATGGTAGGTATAGTGGGTGGGTTTGGGTGGTCAAGGATGTTATGAAGCTCTGTTACCGTAATCCAAACCGGTATATATAAAATCATTACCATAACTTGTTTGTACTTGTACTTGTGTATGGGATGGATACTTGTCCGACCAAAATAATAGATATTCTAAATAGCGACGAAATGTCCATTTAGGCTGTCAAGCTTAATAATTATACATTTTTGTGTCAAAGTAGTCTATTCTTTTTTTCAGTTATACCACGAGTAATATGTCAAGAAATGTTATATAATATTATCTATATAAGACGTAAACAGAAGTCAAGTGAACTAAAAGATTGTTATCTCATGTCAACTGTCATGGAACTGCTATCGTAGTCGTAGCTTGCACGGCATGGTAGATAATATATTAACTTTCGTTGATATAAAATTACACGCTTACTATCTGACAGTAGATTAGACAGAACAGGCAAAATACTTGAAAGAAAATAACACAATGTGATAAGTGGTCAATTTAAATGTAACATAAATAGCTTTTATTAAATCTACATTTAAACAACATAATGCATCATCGCATTTTAGAACTTTATAGTGGAATAGGAGGCATGCACTGTGCATGGAATGGTATGGTATATAATATATAACTATAGTTATTTCAAAAGTTAATAAGGTACTAAACAAGATATACATACAATTTTCACTTTCCAGAGTCGGGATTAGATGGAGAAATTATAGCAGCAATTGACATAAATACTGTAGCAAATGAAGTATACGCATATAACTTTCCTAGAACTAATTTAATGAACAGGGACATTAAGAACCTTGTATACAGTGAAATAGAGAAATTGAATGTAAACACAATATTAATGTCACCTCCATGTCAACCGTTCACTAGAAATGGAAAATATTTGGATGTCAATGACCCCAGAACTATTTCATTTATTCACATAATAAATCTTCTAACAGACTTAGAATGCATAAAATATATTTTAATGGAAAATGTGAAAGGTTTCGAGCACTCTATGGTACGAAACATATTTACAGAAAAACTCAATGAATGCAAATTTAAATATCAAGAATATCTTCTGTGTCCAACAATGGTTGGAATACCTAATTCTAGGCTACGATATTATTGCATAGCAAGAAGAGGAAATACCAAATGGTGCTTTAATGGGGAAAATGAAATTGTAAGAATATTTGGTTGTATTTGGGTGGTGGATTAATAAAACAACAGATAAATGTATATCAAGTCACTAACATGTAAACAAATTTCACCTACATATCTTAAATTTTTATCCAAGTTATAACATTGATAACTAACTTAGTGATTATGTCAGTATAAGGGTTTATAAATGAATTCTAAATATATAAGATAACATTAATGAACTATCCCACTTCTATTTACAGATGCAAAGCCTACCAAATGAATATGGGGAACCTTTCTCATTAGAAAACATTCTAGACAAGGATGTATCAGAGACATACTTAATGAATGATAAATTACTAAAAAGAGCAAATGTTCTTGATATTTGCTACAAGAATTCAAGACGGTCATGCTGTTTTACTAAAGCATACTCCCATTACGTAGAAGGTACTGGCTCAGTCATTACAAATACCACACCTGAATATGTAAAAGACTGTTATAATAGAGCGAACAAATATGAAGTTGGTAGTGAAGAATTCATAAATATCATGAAAGAACTGAATTTAAGATTTTTCACTCCAAATGAAGTATTGCAATTGATGGCATTTCCAAAATACTACAGTTTACCTAAAAATATTTCAAGAAAACAATGTTACAGATTGTTGGGCAATAGTGTTAATGTTAAAATCATAACTGTACTTTTAAACATACTATGCTCATAGAAAAAATATTCAGAATAATGAGGTGCTAAATAATTGAGTTATTGATAAGTTTTAAAATTTACCTTACAGAAGTTAATAAGAATCTGATAAATATATTTTATACCAGATTCACTATAACTGCCATTTTTGCAACTGGATTTATGTCAATTATAAATGCTTATTTTTAATGTTTTCTTGCTAATTGAAGCATCCTTAGATATTAAGTCTTATTTACAATGTATTTGTTTCTTCTTGCAATTACCAAGTGTTATAATAACACTTTATCCTTTACATATTTTAATAGCATGCACAATGTTAATTTATATTCTATTCATATGCACTTAATTGTAAAATATTATGAGGGGCTGACTTAGTGCCTAATAGCATTCTCTAATACTCAACCTATAGTGAATGTGAAAAATTCCAGTAGATATGTATTAAGAAAAGCTATAAATAAAAACACAATCCATGTAATAATTATAAAAACCAGCAAATTATGAATGAATATGTGGATAAATACCTAATATGTAAATATAATAATATATATTTTACATTATTCACACATAAAAGTTTATAAAATTGCATGATAACATAAATTATTTATTGCTTCATATTGAACCATTTGCTAGCACTTGTCTGGCTCTTCTCTTGGCTCTATAGTTTAGAACCCTCACTCTTAACATCACTGCTATTGAAGACACAGCTCCTGCTATAAATGACCAAATTGTGAACTTCCAGTATGCTCTCTCCTCCAAGAAGGCCACTCGATCACAGCTGAAACATAAGTTCCTTGTATCATCTTTTATTAATATGCAAATGTCTAAACCTTTGCTACTGTGATAGACACATTACCTAATGAATGCCAAAATAAGCATACTGTAAAAGGTGGATTGTGGTGAACTTATCTAAATCAACAATGAAATCTTGTTATGTACCCATATTAGAGTAAATGATAGTATTGAATTTAAATTTAACTGAAAATCTAACCTTCCGATTATTTGATTTGACATACCAATACATATTATATACAATGACCTGAGAATTTTATGTAATGTTGATTTGTTGCATCAATTGTAATTATCATCATGAGATTTAAAAAAATATTATGCTGGCCAAAAAGATGTATGATTTTAGCAGGTACTTTGTAAATAACCCACACCAAATTACCAATTCTAACATTTGTATGTCTTGTTTTACCTTCTTGTTACTGTTTCCCCATTTTCACATTTTAGTATCTCCTTGAAACTGGTGTGTATACAGACGCCAATACTTTTACTTCTTATTTCAAACTCTGTGGAAGGTAATTATAAAAATAAAGCCATCAGTAATATTTTCTAATTTTTAACAAGTAAAACGGTAAATAACACATACAAATTACACAATACAATGGATTGCATCATTGATTAATAACTATTTCTTGTAGACAAATTTTATGAAATTGGTATTTATTGTAAAATTACCTCACATTCATATGTCTTGGTCTGTCATTAAGTTTAGAATATCATTAATTGTTGAAGTGATTATGTTTCATGAGATATAAAATATTTCATACTATTGATGAACCAAAATCTTCAACTATTTTATTAACAAATGAATTAGTATTAATCTACTTTGAACAACAATCCCAGACCACAATATCTAGTGGTGAATGATGGATGATACCTTTAGGCCAGTTTTGCACCTGTTTAAAAAGTATATACCAACACATACTATCACCAACACATGTTTTGCCCTGAAACAGAGCATTGTTAAGGTATGTATGACAATATGAGCAATCATAATTGATAATGTCAAATTTCATATTTGGGCCTTGATATTAATATCTAATAAAAAAAATACAACTTAGCATTTAATTTTTTTTTTATTTCTATGTGTACATACATACATTTTACAAAAGAGCTTTACATAATACAATAATCAAGTACTTCTGTACAACATGTACTATATATTACCTTTATAAGAGTTTTAGAAGTAAATAAAGAGTATTACCTGAACAGGGATGACATTCACTTATGACTTTAAATGGTTGATTTTTCCAACATGTAGAGTTATTTTCTGTAGGAAAGGTTTTGTTCTTCATTTTATGATTACCAGATAGAGTTTCAGCTAGTTGTGATTCTAATATAAGGATCACAATTGTGAGACTGGAATAAAAAATCTTACATAATTATAAGTTTCATTTTTATTTCTTCTGCCACATTTTCAGACTTCATTGCAAATTAGGCAGAGCCAGTAATAATGTGTGTCCCTGCTTCGTTTTCGGTCATCACATCTTGATGATGTCTTTGGTGATACTAAAGATCATGGGCGATGGTAACCCCTTACTGTACCAGTTGGTGGCTCGTTTGCTCTTTTGCCGATGTTTCGTCGTAAAAAGATTGTAGTTTAGTTTACTGAAAATTTATATGAATGTAGGGATAAGGTTCAACTTACACTCCTAAACACACAGTACCCAAAAGCATACATCGTTTCGGACAAGTCTCAATCATTTTGATCGACAATCAAGTAAGTACCCCATTGAGTGTTTGTCCTGTCTATAATTTTTTTTTATGTTTTACTGAAAAATTACTTGTTTAAGCTGCACATATCAAATATCGCAAAAACAAAACAATTCAATGCACAGACAAAGTACTTATTCCATCGTAAAATAAAATCTTTTAAGATTCCGTGAATCGCATACAGTAGAAATCTGTTTGTATCATACACTGTACTCTGTGGTTTGTATCTGACAAACAATATCTACGGTAGTAAGTGACAACTATTGAACGTCTAGAAACAGTTAATTGTAATTTTATACGACTTTGTCAATATCAAAAATCTATAGAATAGAAACTATTCTATAGATTCTATCTATAGAATAGAATAGAATCGAAAACGTTATCACTGATCTTTCATTATTTTTAATCAGAAAGCCAAACATAGATTATCATAGCACTCGTTTTAAAGTAAAACAAAATTTCAACCACTATTTAACTACTAAGGGATAAAATATCAAAAGATTCTTCCTTAGTGGATACTTACGGAATAAAAGGAACCCATGGTCAAAATTTCATGTTTCTAGCTTTAATAGTTTAAGTAAACCTAAAAAATTGAATAATAAAAACTTGTCAAAATGAGAGCGACGTGGCTAGTGTATCGACTTGGCCAGCGAAAACCTATCATAATCCGAAAACTTTTGTCGGAATCGGTTTTGGATATAGTTAAATTTCGGATATCCAATAGTTCTGGTTACGGAGCTCTATAACATCCCTGGGATAGATCATGCGTTTCGGGTTTATTTTATATTACAGATTCATATTGTTTTTACTTACTCTATGGGTTAAAAAAATCATAAAGTTAGTCGTAAGCAGAGCAGAGTACCATAAACAAAGTAAAAATATGCGAATTGACTGAAGTAGGTACTTGAAGCGCCATGTTAGGTGAACTGAAAACGTAAACGGAAAAAAAAGCAATATTTTTTAGCGTGTCTGTGAGTAAAGTTCAGCGTAGAACTATTCTTGTCGGTAGTTATGTGAGTTTTATGATAAACCTCAATAGTTATAACATTTACTAATTGTCTATCACCATGTCTTTGTCTAACGAAGCTTCAAGACCTTTTCATCTTTATGTGACCCATGTGGATGGAGAGGGTCATTTTCTGAAGATATGTGGACAGCCTGATCAGCAGTCTTCAATGATGGTGGAAAGTTTATTCAAATCTGCCACCGAAAACTTAGAAAAAGGTATAGGAGCAGTACCGCCGACAGCTATTCACGAAGGCATTGTTTGCGCCGCGAAATATAAAGATGGAAAATACTATAGAGCTAAAATTATCAATACTACTAGTTTGCCAACAGGACTGGTCGGTGTCCAATTCATTGATTACGGTAATAAAGATACAATTTCATTAAGTACCATCCGTTTTTTGGACAGCTACGATCCTATGTTTTTGCAATTGCGCGGCCAAGCCGCCGATTATTATCTTTCGCGAATAATGCATCCATCCGGTCGATGGGAGGAGCCACTTGTATTAAAATTACAAAGCTTGCTCTGTTACGCTGAGTACCCCGCCACGATCGAAGCCCACACTCGCTCCTTACCTATTATCTCTATTCAATTTAAAGGCAACGATTTATCTTCACATTTAGTCGCAAATAGATTTGGCATTGCTATACCTACAACCAAGCAGGAAGTTCTACTACTGCAACTTACAAGTGAAAATCAGCAAGGCCTCAACTGGTCTCCTAACTTTATCACAGAGGCACCCACCTTTACTGAACATGTGCCATTTTTAATAAACCAGAACTTCCCAAATCCTGCTTCTGCGATGCGGTTGAATCAGAATGTTGCATTTCCTTTTAATGGAACTTCGATAGCTGCACCTTCAAGTGTTAGTCAGAGGCTATTAGTCAACAACAACAAGACTTCGAGGAATATTGTTAATCTAAGAGCTCCAGTGCGTCAGCCCCAGCATGTTGCAACTAATACTCCAGTTTCTGGAGGATCAGTGACCACTCCGCCTAGCACTCCAGCTTCAAACAAAACATTATCACCAAAAAAATCCATCACCTATAAGAGCAGGCTCCTGGAGATGAACTCTCAACACAAAGTATTTGTGTCATTTGCGGAAGAAGGACCAGAATTGTTTGCAGTGCAGCTGGTAACTGATGCAAAGAAGTTTCAAGACATGATGGATGAGATTAACAGAAGGCCACACAGCAGTCTAACAGAGCCACCGATGATTGGGACAGTGTGCTTGGGCAGAATGTCAGGTGATCGTATAATCTGCAGAGCTATAGTAATGAACCTCTCAGGTTCCCAGTGTAAACTGTTTTTTGTTGATTTCGGTGATACAGAAATGGTGTCATACTATGATATTTTTGATATCCCTGAAGAGTTTGTGAAACCTAATGTGTTTGCTATGAGATTCTGTTTGTCTGGTGTTAAAAAGTTGGAAAAGGGGCCTTATTTGAATGAGGCTTTTAAACAGCTTGTTAATGGCAAAGTGTTGACTTTAAGAGTTGTTGCACCTGAGGGCCCGCCTTTAATACAATATGGGGAATTAATTTTGGACAACCAAAATGTTTTAGACTTGTTAATGGCAAACATGAAGGATAAACTACAGTTTAAGTGGATAGAGATGCTACCTTTAGGAAGCAGGCGTTCAGTATTAGTCTCTTATGTGGATAGTTGTATTAAATTTTATGTGCAACTGTCTGATAAAATTGATGATTTAAATGCAGTAATGGATGCTGTAAAACTGCACTGTGAGAACAGCTCATGTCCTGGGCCTTTGCCAGTTGGAGCTGTATGTTGTGCAAGATTCCCTGATGATGATAAATGGTATCGAGCAAAAGTAAGGCAAGTAAATGGCAATAAAGTTGTAGTAGCATATGTTGACTATGGAAATGAACAAGAAGTTGATGCATCAGACCTGAGAACTATTACTCCTGATTTAATCAGGTTACCAGCTCAGGCTATGAAATGTGCCTTGAAGGTTTGTCATAATTACTGTATCTTTGTAGTTATAAAAAAATATTTTACATCATTCTCATTAGCATGATTTTGCAAATTTAACTAGTAATTGGATGAGTGACAGTCGCCAGCAAAATTTCTGAAGTGTTTTCATACTTCAAAGAGGAGATTAAGTAGTTGTTAAAACATATGAGAGAGTTTCAGTATTGTAAGAACTTTAGACCCTTGGGTTGTCTAAATAACTTCAACTCCGATCAGTATTGAAACATTGTGCTTGAATTTGGTCTAAATTGAAGCCAAAAAATATTTGACAATGCTATATCTGAATGTGAAGACTCATCCTAAAGTTGTATGTTGTAAAATCTATTTATAAAGTTGAAAGTTAATTTTGTTATGTTATTGTTACTTTCCAGGACATAAATTGATGATAATAATTATTTTACTTGAAATTCAAAGTAACCCCTTTTAAAAACCATCTATGTTATCTTTAGATGTGTTATGGCTATAAGCAGATATTGTTTTAGCACATTTTGTGATATCAATTAAAATTTCAGGGTTTTGAAAATAAACCAGTAGAAACAAAGACCTCCAACCAATTAGAAATGATTGCTTTGGAAAAGACACTGATGGCGCACATAGTGGGTGTACTTTCCAATGATACAATGCTAGTGACCTTGGTGGATGACACAGTTAGCCCTCCTCTTGATGTTGCTAGGCGCATGAACCAATTATCCCAGCCGAGAAGTAATGTTGAAGTAAGTACTCGTCTTGATTATAGTTATTTTGTTAAGGTAACAGCTAGCCAGAGAGCAAACTTCGCATGTAGCAGTAATTAGTCACCACCTCCCATGTGCATCTTAAGCATGAGGGGTACCCTAACATGTTGCCAGATAAGTAGGTAGTGGTGATCTGTAATGGCAAATAAGCTAACAGTCCACTTAGAATTTGTTGAAATCTATAACATACTTGTTTCAAGATTCAATAGTTTTACATGACTCAAACAGTTGTTTAATATTAAACTTTGTTTCTCTGTTCATAAGTGTCCACTTCTGATCACCATAATAAAATAACAACACAATGTTTTAGACAAAACAAAGCATGTTATTATTGTTCATAGCAGATTTGCTGTGTATGTAAGCAGTGTGTAATTGAAAACTGATAGTCTGCATATAAGTCGTAAATATTGATAGTAGATGTTAATTAGGAATTGGACTGACATAACCCTTTAGTAATAACTTAGATAATTTTCAGTGTACAAAATGTAGTTAATGGTTTCTAAATTTGGACAATAATGCCCTCTTATAAATCAGTCACATTGTTAATATCACGTGATTACATGAGGTGCACAAATAATTGCAAGTTTATTCCAGTCGTTGCGTGCTGCCGGTACAATGAAAAAAAAATCCAATCATTCCGTTCACATGCAATTTTTCATGCGATTAATGACCTCATATTAAACGATATTCGCATTTATATCTTATACATAATGTCATAACTTCATATAATATTTCAGCTGCTCAATATTTGAACAGCTAAACGAATTTAAAGTCATTTATGTCAAACATTTACACTGATCCGCAGCAAAGAAGTCACAGGCGAAAACGAGTTTTAACAAAACTTAATATTAAAGGCAACTAATAATTTCATACGCGTTTCGACCTGATTCACTACGATACGTAATAAACTTAAGACTGTAATTGTAATTATAATTATGTTTAATAATCGATTGTTGTTACGCATAGTAAATTTTAAATTCACGTCGGATACATCGCGCTGTTTTGTAAGCTCATAATTTATTTATATCGGTGCCAAGGTACTGCAATAGACATTTCAACAATGTTGTGTTCAATCACAGTGGTGGTCTCAAATTTAGTAAGGTACCTAGGATATTCCGACGAGATTTAGGATTTGGAATTATGCCATTATAGACTTAAAGGGAAAGTTATTTATACTGACAAATGTTTGACAGCTTATTATAATTACATTTTTCATTATAAGGCATTACAATCTCAGTTCTGGATTCGAGTGTCCTCTTCCAATGAAAGGGATTAAGGCCATAGTCCACTTTTCAGGTCAAGTGCGGATTGCTAGGATTTTCCTCATTGTGTTTTCGTTTACTCAAAACAAAATCTATTATTATTAAGTGACTAAGTGGCCTTATTCCTTTTCGTGATTTTCATCTCATTTTCATATATTGTTACGTATCAAAAGTTCATGAAAAAGCCAAAACATTTCCGCAAAGAGTTTATTACGTGGTTAATAATACACTCCAACACTAATAAACAGCTGCAGTCGCACGCTTGTAGATCGCTATTTCGCTTCCTAGTGATATCTTTTCGTTTTCGTATTTGAAAACGATAATACCCGTGAGCGGCACTGCCCTCTATTTGTACTGCTTCCCAGGTTTTCCAGAACTCTACGCCTTTCTCGTTAATTTAATAATCTCGGATAACAATAGAACAATAGATGATGCAGGTAATATAAAACTATGTATGTATCTTGATTTGCAAAGATGACATAATCATAGGACAATAATAGTTGCGAGGTTTGGTTGCGAGGCATCCAGCTGTAGAAACATGTTTGGCTTTTCACGGCTGTGTCCCGGCTGTCCAGCTGTTGTTAGCTTTTACCATTTGTACGACACTTTCACCGTCTGCAGAGGGTGTGACCCATGTTTGTCTAACTTTAAAAAATACATTTGGGGATTAAAAAACATGTAAAGCTTTAATGGCAAAATGTCTAGCGTTTGTATATTAGAACTTGACGACTTAAGTGGTAGGAATAGTCGTAATTAATTAAACTATCTTCAAGGACTGCTCCTTCTGGACGTACTATGATTATTTATTCTGTGCCCGATGCGCTTAAGCTGTGTATGATGCGCAATTCTAGGGGCAATATCCCATGTGCCGAAATTAGTACCACCTGTTACGCCTAGTACACCGACGCGTTCGTATGCGGCAACGAAACAACGAAAAAACTGTATGGTGTTTCGCATAAGTGAGACATATCTCACTCTAATATTAGCGAGATGAGATAATTGCGTCCTTGTCGATACTGTTTCGCACGTAACTGCGAAATGGCCGTTCCACATACGCATACATTTCGCTAGTAGTATTTCGTTTCGCAAAGCATAACCGAGCGTTCTTTCGGGACGGACAGATTTTCGCATATTCGACGCCGAAAATATAGAAGTATTTTTATATTTAATATGAAATTATCCGGAATTATATTCAGTTGATTTACCAAAATACGTACAAAAAGAGGTGGCATGCGATAAAATTCTAGAAAAGACAGTTTTCTTCCTTTCTGATTTATTTCATGCACCCAGATTCGACGCTTTCTCTTTAGCACTGACACTGGCAACAATAATTCTTCCTCTTCAAATTATGGGAGGAATGACTTGGACGACATCATAGACACGTCCGCACTCACAGTCTACGAACGCTGCAATATTTCTTTGCCAAAAAAACTGCAGTGTACTAACGTTCCGCAGGTTTTTCGTTACCGCAGTGTTTTCGCAGAAAAGCGCTGTCGCATACGAACGCGTCGGTGTACCAAGGGCGTGAAGAATAAAATTAAAAACAGTAACTTTACCTGTGCAACGTGTGTCAACATTATAAACATATTTTGTAGTATTTTACGTCAGTCGGTCATGTAACCACGGATTGAAATACTAACCTGAATCTGGCTCACGTTCGTGGCAACTAATACTATTTAACCCTATTACGCTTTTCCCTTGTGCATTTTCATTTCTATTGTGCTTGTCTGTTATGAAAATATAATGAATAATCAATTAATAAATACATATGAGATCTTACATTTTTTATTGATTTGTAAGTAGAATAAAGGATACAGTACAGTCGATACATGCCTTTTACAAGTCATTGCAAATGTATACAAGGAAAAAATCTTATTATAATGTATGTGTGTGGCACATTCTTTTTAACTCTTTTGAAAGGATCGCAAATTTGAGAAAATTTGCGAAATTCAAAATAGATGGACCATCAGTACCATTTGAGGATAAGCAATGTAAACAATATAGTATCTATTTGATGTCTGTTAACATAAAATTTGTCCCTCGCTACAAAGTTAGGAAATTAGTCAGCTATCCTGCCCTCTAGACCGCTACACCTGAAGATCGAGATGACACTTCATGTAGTAAGAGCTGATAACACCCTTCTACAGGCGCCACAAAATTGTTTTACAACAAAAATTGCAAATGTGGACCCATCACATGACCCACACCAATGTTAATTTTTTTTTGACAGAACAAGGTAACGACGCCAGTACGTAAAGACGCGCCCGATAGCTTCAGTTCCCCCGAGGGCAGTGTACCGGATGAAAGCAGAAAGAAGAACTACCGTCGCGAGAAGAGTTTCAAGGACGATCGCAAATCACCGAGGGATAACAACGAAGATTTCGGACAGCGAGGTGGCAGTTTCCGAACCCGGTAAATAGTTGAAAACGTTTGGGACTTTCGCTTTGCTATCAGATTTCGGTTTGGGACTTTCGCTTCACTTTCAAATGTACATAACTACTATCGCGTACTTTATGTTCAATATCTAATGTAATCAAATCCACTAACTTTGCCAGTGTTCTCGTTGGCAAAAACCTGATAACCTTCTGATAATCGTAACCTCAGGGTTACGATACTGGTGTACGAGATTGCGATGCTATGGAAATATGAAATAATAGTAGTTAAAATTCGTCCGTAGGTTTTCGATCGGTGAAAATCACATCACAGTTAATTCAGTAGTTCAGTAATCAAACACATAATTGAACAACATTGAAGACATGATTTTTTTTAATTAAGAGATCCCTAAATTATTACATTGGGGAGAAAGTCTTTTCGCATTTTTTATGAAAATTCAAAACATTTTTTAATAAAGTTTTTTTTCAATTTAACTAAAGTTTATAAGTACCATTTTGTTGGATAACTTTTTGCCATCTTGTGGGTAGTAGTTTTGACAGTCCTCACGTTATGTTAACCTGACACTGCCTAAAGAATTCTGAAGATACCGAAACAGGTAGAAATCTGAAGGTGCATGGTCCGCGCTATACGGTGGATGCATCATCATCTCCCAGCCAAATTCTCTTAGTTTTTGCTGAGTCGCCAAAGATGTGTGAGGTCTAGCGTTATCATGATGAAAAGTAACACTCCTTCTATTGACTAATTCCGTCCGCTTTCTCTCAACTTCTTGCTTTAGTCTCATCAATTGTTCGCAGTAGAGTTTAGAATCGATGGTCCTGCCTGGCGGTAACAGCTCATAATGAATGATGCCCTTCCAATCCCACCGTACACACAGCATCACCTTGTTGCGAGTTAACCCGAGTTTCGCCACAGTCTGTGAAGCCTGACCTGCCTTTGACCACGACCTTTTTCGTACGTTCTTCTCGTACGTGATCCACTTTTCATCACCAGTTATCAGCTTTTTCAAAAATGGTTCGGTTTCATTACGTTGTAATAAAGAATCGCAAATGAGAACACGGTTCATGAGGTTTCTTTCAGTGAGCTCGTGTGGCACCCAAATATCGAGGTTTTTTTGTGTACCCAGTTTTGCCCAAATGCGTCAAATCTGATTTGTGATCAATTTCCAGTTCTTCAGCTACGTCGTACCTACTGATATGCCGATTTTGCTCCACTTTTTCAAAAATGGCATCCATTTTATCCGTGACAAGGCGACCAGAGCGACGTGCATCTTTGACATTAAAATTTCCGGATTGAAAACGCTTAAACCAATTTTGTGCTACTCTCACAGACACTGCACTGGGTCCATAAACATCACAAATTTTTTTCGCGGCCTGCATTGCATTTTTGCCTTTTTTGTAGTAAAATTTTAAAACCTAGCGAATGTCTTCATTACACTCACTCATCTTGGCAGTAAGCAAAACAAATGAAAATCACACATTTTCCAAATTTGAATTTGAAATTATCTTCTTTAAAATTTAAACTTTTTAATGATACCAAAACCGGCCAGATGCAAATGGTATAGTCAAAGAGATTTTATTACAAGTTCTGAACATACTCAAATGCGAAAATACTTTCTCCCCAACCTATTACGTCGTATATATTATCTTTAATTAAACACAAACCTTTTAATAAGTTTTCTAGCTGTATGAATTTATTCTCAATTTTCATTATTTCCGATTATAAAATAATTTAATAAAATTATTTTAAGAATTTTTGTCTGGGCCAGTGTTTCGAGTTTGGAGTACGGTTTAATCTCATAGATTGCTACTTTCGTACCCATCCGTGGGTCCTTTTTTAGGCTACCTCAATTTACATATTATGGTTTTTAGATTTGTTCAGACAAATTCGGCAGATCACCTGAGAAGGTGACTTTTATGCGACTCTTGCACAGAGCAATGACCAGATCGATAACATCTTTCAATAAAAATTAACTTAATTTACTGTTAAATTATGTACATATATTACATCCACTTACAATACCGTTGTTGCTACATCCAACGCAACGAACACAGAATTCTATCTGGATTTCAAATTGGTTTGCAATTAATGTTTGGGGTTCAACAACATGCAAAATGAAATCGCGCAAGAAGCTCCCCCGAATTGGGGTGAATCATAAACTTCAACTCTTAACTAATCGTTCGAATTAGTAGTTTTTAAATCAGAAATGACTAAATCTGTGAAGTCACACCAGGGCAGGTGTGGTCACTTAAGTAGGCGAGCTCTCCAAAATCATGAAAGTGGTGTATTTATGGATGGCCTCTTTGCAATATACCGCTTATCGCTATAATAAAAAAAATTAAGATGCGAATACGTCTACCGAAAATCCACCGTTACTACTAATTAAACGATAAAAAACGTTACTTCAGTCGGAGACGGCACAAAAAAAGTTAATACTACACGTGAAGCCGTAACTTTTTCTCGATTTGCAACAAAAACGACAATAGCAACGTGAGTCATGGTTGCTTTAACCTTCATGTCGGTTCTTTGAACTCCGAAGCCTCAGTTGGAGCCAGCTACTAACAAGATGTATAGGTAATTTGTTTTGATCGCAATTAATCACTCGTTAAGCTGGTTAGACGGCGGATTCGTTTGACTATTATTGTTTTTAAACTTCAACGTTATGTAAAATGTAACATGAACGAGATATTAGGAGAATCGAGTTAAAATTTAAGTGCTTAAGGACTGAGAGAAAATCAACATGCGATTATCAATTCGGTTGTAACGTAACTCGATGTTATGTCGGTTTGGTTTTCAGTTAAGTCACTGTGTCGTGTTTGTGTTGTCAGAGGAGGAGATCATAAAGAGAACTTCGATCGTTCCGGCCCAGGGCGCCACAGCGAGAAATTCGGCGGGAAACCTGAACGGGCAGACAGGTTAGTTATTTACAATCATATCAATCATATCATAGAAATCATAGAACAGTATTTAATTTTTTTTTTTAATGAGAATAACCGACACGGACATACGAGCCACCTGATGGTAAGTCACCGTCGCCCATGGACATCAGCAAAGGTGTCACTGATGCGTTGTCGATCAGGAAATTAGAAGAAGGTAAAAATGAAAGAACTGGCTCTCAAGCCCCCAGCCGGAACACGACGAGACGTTTGGCGGCTGACTCAAGCGGGAGGGTAGTAGCTAGCCAGGCAGGCTTCACGGAAAGATAATAATACCAGTAATAATATTAATGGCTTAATAATAATACTGATAATATAATCTTTACGCAAAGCCCTACCATCAAGCAGGCTGACTTCTGTCGCCTCTTACGACATCTTGTTTTGTCACCATGGGATTGGGGGAGTATTCTAGGCCGCCCCAATACGGCCAAGAATTTTGAATTCAAAGAATATTCTACGTACAGATTCGAACCCGTTACAGTTTTCTTACTCAGTCGAGCTCTGTTACTCTTCAGCAGGAGTATAAGAACAAATTTACCAATACAATACGCTGCAAATATAAGATGTTAAGAAGAACAACTTAGAACCCACGAGAAGGCTACAATTTTGATTCTACAAAAACTACAGGGGTGAAGCAACGGGTACAGTTGCAAATTGAAATACAAATGTATTTCATATGGCTTATATTTTTCAAAAACATGCGGTACAGTTTAACGTAAAAGGTACCTAGAAACTATAATATAAAATGTCATAGTAGGATTTGTCGAAATCTTGACACATAATGTTAATTAAAATAGAAAATTTTAATACTACTATTGAAAATAGTTAAGTTAGGCGTTTAAAAGTAGCTAAACAATTAAAATATCAGGTGTTTAATATATGTATATGTTTATAATATAAATAATTTTTTCGTATGTTCATAAATTCGACCTTGGTACTTTATTTAATTGCTTTTTTTTGCTGTAAAGTCAACAGCAGATTTGCCTCGGTGGGAACCATTTTGTAAATGATAATACTAAGACGACATCGCGATCGCGTGGCGTAAGCGTCGTGTGTTTATAGACAACTCTCATCGATGTTCACACATAGAAAAATGTCAGATTAATTCGTTGTAATGTTAATCTCATTATATACATTGCCGACCTCATGCCCAGTCAGTAGTGAAGCTACCTACTCATCGAGGAGTCCCGGGTTCGATCCCGGCCGGGCTGACATTTATGTGACATATAAATGTTTGTTCTCCGGTTATGGGTGTTTGTGTTGTCATATATGTGTATGTCCATGCCACCCGCAACACAGGGAGTCCTAGTGCGGGGTGTGAGTGTGTAAACGTTTATTTATTTAAAAACGGCCATGAGATGGATAAGACTAAGACAGAGGGGCTAGTATTTGTTAAGAATTTTCTACCGTACCGGCGTATCAACCGCAAAATTACTTTTCGGCTCATATTGCAGGTGGGGAGTCATAGCTAAACCATGCAAAGATTTATCACAATTCTTATATTTTGTTACTCCTGCGTAACTAACTTTATTTATTTACAATCGCATCATTAATGAACATATATTTACTCTCTCTGTCTTCGTCAGTTATCTCTTTTCAGGAACTTTTTGTATAACTTCATCTACAATATTTTACTAAACATTAATGGAAAATACTTCGAGTATTGAATCAAATTATTGAAAAATTTCAGTAACAAAAAATTATAACCAACTTTAAATTGTGTCAAAAACTAAAAAAAAATTATGAAATCTAAAGAAGACTTATTGACGACATATTAAATAATGCAACAAGTGACACAGTTCATTCGCTTTCATTTTTCTTTGTCACAATATGAAATCGCGCATCAATTGCGTCACACCAATTTCATGCCTCTGAGGCTTTGCCCAAGACCTCCTCTTCCACCTGTAAAAAATTTGACGTAACAACAGATGGTGGTTATACTTTAAGGTTTTGTACATTTTGCAAATTTTTATTCAGGAATTGTGTGAAGTGACAACATTACAAATTTACATAAGCAACCAAATAAATGTTATACATAATTTAATCATCGTGGCCCAACAAAATTGATTTACGCAGTCTTTCGTACATGACATCTACTGAGTTACAGGAGAAAGTGTCCATTAAATGTGATTTATAAGTACGGAAAACCATGGTATATATTAAAGCAACACTCATTGCATTGTACATCTTTGTGATTTGAGAAAAAAAACTTCCTTTTATTGATCAGGCGTGGCAAGCCATCGGATAACCAGGACTTCAGTCGCCGGCCGTCGGCGCCGATATCGGCGGCCGACGACGAAT
>PDGT01000037.1:74945-93001 GCA_003671415.1 Megathymus violae
CCTGCCCCGCCCCCAACTTCACGTCCACGGCCTCCCCGGGATAACAGGGACGGCAGGGATAACAGGTAAATATATAATTATGACTTTGATGTAACATACATAACATTTGAAATACACTTAACCTCGTACACCCACAGATTTTAACAGATTAATTTAGATATTTTTGGACTTTTAAATTCAACAATTATTTCATTATGGAGTGGAATAAAAAGATAATACAAACATATATATCCACGCTTTACTTTTAGCTGTAAGTAAATATAGCAAGATGTTTATGTAATAAGAGTATATGGAATAATTTTATGAGTAACAACCATTATTTACTTTGAACCTGTAGTTTGACATTTACGAGTACCTAATTTAAAAATTCATTGTATTCTAAATTATGTTCAGTGTACATAACGTACACTTTCTGATAAATTTTCCAGTTGAATAGATTTCAGTTATGGAGACAAAAACGCAATCTCTGGACCGTATCGGACGTTGAATTTCTAATGAGTGAATGATTTCTACATACAAATAAATTATAAATTGAAATAAACATGTTACATTTTAAATTAGTAAACTAAAATTTGGACTATAAAAAATCATTGACTGCTACAAACTAAACGTGCGGCAGTCGGTAATGGCCAATTTGATATTAACCACATTTTATACGACGAAGCAACATCGACTTGAAACTGCATTGTCTTGAGCATTAAGCCATTAAGTTACGAACACGCTAATACTATTATATTGTTTTATTTTCACACGTTTCAAATGCTTTGGCTCGGAACAGAATGTCGCGTGAAAATAAAAAAAATAAAATTCATTTCATGTCCCAAAAATTTTAGTGTCAATTTTTACTAAATTTAATGAATTGACAATATGCACTTTTTTAATACTTTGTGCTGCAGATACTCTTTTATGGTATTGTTTTGTAAAACCACAAATAATGTTTATTATTCTTTATTCAACGTTTTCTCGCGTAAGAAAATTGGGTGTTTTTCTTATTACTTGCTAAATTTGAAAAAAAATTACAGCGAAAAGATTACCCTCACAAACATAAATTTGAAAGACTACATGATACACAGGCACATTTTAGCAATTAATCACTAAAATTAAGAACGGCAATTTAAAACACGAACACACCGTAGAAGACAGTAAATGTTGCAGTAGCACAGAGATCGTGAAATATTACAGTGTGCGTAAAATGATTCGACAGAAGAAAACCTAGGTCGGATCAGCACGAGAAGAGTGCACAGCAGCGAGCGGCGTGGAAGAAGGAGACCTGCGGGGTCGGCAAGAGGATCAAACAGGCCGCCGAGGCAGCGTCGATAGACGCCCAAAGCCATAAGACCTCCGTACAGGATAGGCTGAAACGGTATCGTGTATCATAGTATGCGCGCTGTGTGCTTAATTCAACTACACCCCACTTTCTTTTCTCCGGATGCTTGTGCGTGGTTCATGATAGGTTGGTTTGCTATATTTGTTTAGGCGCTTTACTCCTTTGCCGTTATTGAGAATCAAACTTGTAATATTAACCCGATAATCATGTATGAGATACGGAGCAGGACTTTAGGACAATCTTCGTTAATAAAAAAATTAACGAGGCCGAATCTGTAATCTTCGGATAGGCTTTACAGATATTTGTAACGAGCCTATGTACAGTTTGTAATTTTAGAGATTTGGTCTGAACTCATGGTGTTTACCGCAGTTCAAATTATTACCGATAAATTGGCTGGAAATAATATCTTCAGCATAGATATAACATTTTACATTTTATTTCACACAGTAACTTGAATGATTGAGCAAAACTAGCCTAGGATATCTTAGTTCATATTTAATTCGCAATTTTGATGTAAACCGTTAAGCTCTCCGATTCGATCTATCGTGAACGACGTATTACTTCCTCGCACTCCCTTTTGGATCTGTTCTGATAAGCATAATGAAAGTATCCTACTATTTTATTTGGCCATTAAGAATCATATAATATTAAAAAATAATTACCTGATTGCTTTATTATAACGAAATAATTTTTTGATTTAATTACAACGAAAATTAACTTTTACCATTAATTTTATAATATCAGTCTAATATAATCATAATGGCACAATCGCAAAATGTACTATAATTAGATTTCATCGACCACTATACGATATAGTCATATAAAAGTTGGCTCTTTCATGAAATTCGATCGTTTCATGAAATTACCAATTTTACGATTGGACCACGACATGTACAGGCGGAACTCATTTTTATCGATCTAGCTAATTCTATATATATAATAAATTGATCAATACATGAAAGTGGATTGTATTCCACACCTATCTCATCACATGCTTTTAGCAAAACCTGCTGTGTTTGTATATGGAATAACAATACCGTGCACATGTCGTTTTTCATGTTCGTACGAAATTTCTTATATGATAGCGATTATTTAATTATGAAGTAGAGAAATGTATCGTGTGAAGATCTACATTAATGTTTTCCGATGATGTTTGCATTGCTCCAGCCGCCCGTAGTAGACGATGTCCGTGGTAGGCCAAAGGCTCGATTCTGAATGAGTAATGAATCCTTGGCAATTTTACATGTATTACGACAAATCTATCATCGACAGTGATGATTTTCTGTTATTTGCTATACGTTTGGAAGATAGTCGAGTCCAATAGCCATTTAACTGATCATGTTGACTATCACATGTTATTTATTGTAGTCGTAACTACTGTAGAAAAGTGCCATTCATTGAATACCTAATAATTATCACGAAATGTTCGACGTAACTTACTCTATTTATTACAAGCGGCCCGTCCTGACCTCGTTCGGGATCAACAATTTATTATTATACCCTTACACGTGATATATAGCATATGTCCATCCGAAGTAATGTACCTTTAAATGGTAAAAGAATTTTTGAAATAGGAGTCGTGACTCGGGAGATTATTTTCCGCATATACACAATTTCATAATATCCTCACTGTCTCTTTATAATATTCATTTATTATATCAGTGAATGCAGTGTGATTTTGAAAGTGTCATTATCATTTAAGTCTGCTTATTGAATTGAAATTGAAATTTATTTGAAGTTGATTTTTACAAACGATGAAGTCAAACTACGCTATCGCTTAAAGCTTTGCAACAGACCGTTCAAGTTTATAATTTATAAATTAAGTATCGTCTAAATTTTACAAAGGATCCAATGAGGAGTACTCGTCATTGACAGGACGCTTGTCAATGTCGTGATTGATGACAGTAAGAAAAACATATTTGTATGAAATTAAAAAAATTAAAAGATCCAAACAAAGTTTTGAACAGCTTGACTATAACAATGCATATAACCGCGCGCGTATAAGTATAAGTATCTAGTTGAGACAATGATCACGCAATCTTAGAAACTAAACAGCTCACAATGGTATTAGTGAAACAGAGGACTGCATGTCAATTAGCATTCAATAGTGGATCGGCATTAGTTGAGTCAGTCGTGCTAGTTTCTCCGCACCATCGCTTCGCGTCACGGTTGGCCGCACGGCACATTCGTACGTTCCTGTCGAGAACTCGTGTTATGCTGCAGCTTTTAGATGAAATTAGTTTTATCAATAGCTGTCCATGACAGCAAATACTTCGATGAACGTTCGCTTATTTACAATTAATGTATCCGTGTTTTCAGCTGGGAAGCGGTTTTTGCATTGGCATTGCATAGGTTACTTGCACCATGCATTATATTTTAGCTCTTGGTATTTAGTAATAGTCGGTAGTATTGTTAGTAATATATAGTTTTAATAACAATGAACAGTATAGTATGGCCATGTTTATAAAAAAATAATTCATTGTAAATGCCAGCGATTCGGCATAATTGATTATCATCATTATTATACATTAGTACAGTGGCATATCAATACATTAATTATGACCTAGTTATAAGCCCAGTCACACCGTCATAAAACTGTACTGTAGAACTGTCATAGAAACATAAGGCAATTCGTTTAACAAGTAGTAAATAATCTGACGAAGCATTTGTATTCTGTAAAATTCTTTCAAATATGTTGCATGTTATTTTAGAAAATTTTAGAATTTCATAGTATATCGTTAAATAATTTTATAGGTAGTAAATTATCATTATTATTCGACAATATCTATAGAGACAGATCGTTGCAAAATCTTTGACGGTAAAAACGATGTTTAGTTTTCTGTACGCACTGTTTTCAGTTACGTTAGAACACTTTCACTCGATTCATCAACGCTATTTGTAGATAGACGCCTGGTTTGGTTTGATATAATATGTTTGTGTGTTGTTTTAAGTAAAATGTTTTTATAAATGTTGTTTGAGGTTTGAGCCGCTAACAGCAATATGTTTTGAGTTAACCTTTGTTTTATTTTAATACTTGTTGTATCCTAATATATAATAACTTCCTGAAAACGTCCATTAAATTTTTTACAAATCTATTTTTTTAGTAATTCCAAAATTTCTTTTCAATATAAAATAGTTCAGTAAATGAATATAAGATTTGGTTGCTTTAATATTTTAATTGGCGTTTTCGTCTGAGGCTCTTGCAACATATGCTAATTTTAATACATTTACTTTTCTTCGCCTAACTGAAAGTCGAGTTCTTGTCACTCTATCTATATTTTGTTAGGTATGCTAAATTTTCGTTGATTAATTTTAAATAATCACAATACCGTTTTTGACATTGTCTAGCAACTCCTTCGCAGATCTTACTAAGATTGTCGTATATTTACCTAACATACAATGTAAATTGAAATTAATTTCTCATTCCAGAGACAATAGATACAATCAAGACGATGCAAATACCGAGGATCGCGGCAGCAGAACCTATTGGGACACCGTTCCCAAAAGAGATAACAATCAAGAAATAATAATTAGCCGCGAGGATCCTTTCACAGAGGAGCGTGGCAATAGGAATTTTAAAGATCACCCCAGAAGGGACAACCGTGGCGAGAGACGTGAAAACTGGGGGGATAAGAAGGAGGGTTGGAATCAGAGGAGAGAATTTAGGGATAACAGAGTAGAGAGGAGTCACAAGAGCAACTTTACACCGCGCGAGAGGGCCGAGCGGTCGTTTGGCTCCGACACTGACAGGAGATCCGACAAGAGCTACCGGTCGCAGGATGGCGGCAGAGATACCGCCCGGGCACCGCCCCACAAGACCAGAGGTCGATTCACACAGGTAATGGAGCTGCATTACTAGTGTCTCGACTTTAATTTTAGAACTCTTTAAAATTAGGGTGTATATTTGTATTGCAGAAAGTTGCAACAATAAAATAAACACTATGACATACAGAAAGAAATACACAGTTACATTCGAAAGTGTCATTTCGATTATAGGTGCAAGCAACGCTCTTTAAGTCCTACAACTTGAATGTAAATGTAGAATATTTAAATAACATTTAATATATTATGAATAATAAAATCATTAGCTTTATCATCATCATCCCTTAAAACTCATTAGAAGTAAGAAATATAAATAGATTTTAATCGAATCAAGATAAATTTGCCTATACTAAATTACAAGTTAATATAATAAAAAGATCAATGAATTAATAAAAAATATTGAATAAATTAAATAAAAAAGTTATGAAAAAGGGATTGTAAAACTTGTATAAAATAATGTGTCATGAAAGCTTCAGGGTAATAGTTACTACTGTTACTACTTGTGGTACTATACTACTACAAGGTCTTCTTATATCAATATATAAGGTCAATCCTGTCTTCTGTATGCCATACTATAAGGTCTCCATTGGTCAGTCTTTGAATGTCAGCTACCAGCACTCGATAACTTCGGAAAACATAATTCTTATTCAAAGCAGTACCTGCGTTCTTAATAATTGTTACATGAATTGATCGATTTTATAAATTAAATAACTTTTTATAAATGTTACAAAATCTTTACTAGTAATAAAACAATCTAAGACGAATCTGTACAAAACATATTATTTGAATTTTTTGAAAAACTTTTATTTAATAGTCTATCTGTCGAGCTATAGGGTTATGTACATATTAGGTGGAAATAATTAAACAGTAAGTAAAACTAAGTATATAATCAGGAATATTATTTAGCCAGGGACATAGATATTTTCCCACGGAATTAATTTTTTTACATACAAAATTAGGAAACAGACCCATAAAATAATAAAATGTGGCAAAATTAAATTTATTAGGTATATGTCTCAAAAATGAATAATAAGTGTGGATGCAGTTGTTAGTCACAAACGTAAAATGTGTGTTTTCTTAAGCGAAGCGAGGGTTGGTGACAATACAAATTCTGTAAACCATGTATTTCAGAAGTAAAAAAAATTATTAACAAAGCAATGTTGGTTTTGTAATTTCAATCAAATAATTTATATCTATTTTAATATTAAATTTGCTCATCCTAACATAATTATGTGAATTTTATATTACTGTAACCATCGTTTATACGATATACACAAATCGGTTTTTATGTTTGTTTTAGGTCCAATACAAGGAACTTGCCAATCCAGTGTGCTTGGACACCCCCTTCACAGAACCGACGGTCGAAATTGGCGCCCAACACGAGGTCTCCGTTACATGGATAATCTCGCCCGATAGCTTCTACACACAAATCCTTTCCCTGCAGCCGAAGTTCCTGGAAATGATGCACAGTATTCCAGAGTTGTACAAGGGCGTGAAGTCCTTCACCGGTGACGTCACCGTTGGCGCCTCAGTGCTAGCGCGCTACCCGGCCGACGGCGTCCTCTACCGAGCGACAATCGTCTCCATCCAACCGTTCTCCAAATTCATCGTCCGATACGTCGACTTCGGCAACAAGCAGCTAGTGGACGCCAAAGACATTTGGCAATTGGACAGCCAGCTGATGGAGCTGCCCAAGATGGCCGTCCACTGCTCCTTGGTCGGTGTTTCCCCGAAAGATGGTGAATGGAAAGCCAACTCCGAAATAGATCTATGTTTCAACGCGCCCAGGTACCAGTGCGTGTTCCAGGCGTGCGTGGAGGAGACGTATAAAGTGTCGTTGTGGAACAACGGTGTCAGCGTGGCCGACATGCTGGTCGAGAAGCAGCTGGCTGTTATGTCTGAACATCAATCGTCTGTTACTCTGAAAGGTACAGTTTGATTCATGTAAATTATCAATTAAAATATAAATTTACACAGATACCAGTGAATGCATCATAAATTATTGTAATAATAAAATCGAATTGAATCCTTAATATCTGTGCGGATAGTTTAATTCCTATGGTATGTATGTGTATGGGTAGGGAATTTTGTCCGTCTGGCTAGCTACCGGGCGCCTAAAATCGGTCATGTTTCCGTCGCAGTGTCGAAGAGCTAGTAATAACGCGGCCCCCGCTTCGTTTTCTGTCGGCAACGCTTCAGTGATAGCACTTACCATCAAGTGTCTCGTTCGTTCGTTAGTCGACTAGTTACATAAAAAAATAGGATTTTCCCATTGAATTTAGCACTACAGCGTTACCAGGTCAAATAGGTATTTTGCAAAATTGAACAATAAATGTAACAAAACATATTTAAATTTTGATATCCCCAAACTGATCATACAAAATTGTATTGCAGACGAGGCGATAGACCTGACCATAATCATCGGCCAGCAGATCCTGTCCCGCGTCACGCATGTCGACTCGTTTGAGCGGTTCTACGTCCAGTTGGATGTGGACAAGGCCGACACCGTGGAGGGTGCCATTGCCAGCTTTGAAATGGACAAGGTCAGTATTTATTATTAATCACACTCACCCCCTTACTAGGATTCCCCGCGTGGCATGGACGTACAAAATTAAGGCGGCAATCTCATGACTCTTAAATGATCGCCCCGACCGGGATCGAACCCGGAACCCCTCGCTCACTAATAAAGGTCAGGGTCACTGATAACTGGGCTATGGAGTTCCTCAGAATATAACTTGGTTTTACAGACAATCACGTTATTTAGCTGCATCACTGCATCCAAGCGAAGTTGAGTATCTAGAAATTATATATAGTAAATAAAACTAATAGATATAGAAAAAGGAAAGAGGCACGCCATTGTCTACGGTGTGTGTATATGTATCATAAATCAAGTTATTTACATATAATTGACAACTTTATGAAATAACTAAGATTTTTCATTATTTGACCAAGTCATTTAAACGTAACCGCTAAAATAATTGTGCGACAACATTTGCCTGCTAAAAAGTATACGATTGTCATAACTTAATAACATAGAATAATCGCATTATCCGTTACTAGAGGTGTTGACAGCACTTAGTTTATGTAATGCGCTCATATACATAAATATTGTCAGTGGGCTAGTTCGCATATTGGTGCGGATTTGATTTAACGAAAGTGGTCAGAGGGCGCGGCAATATTGACGAGTTAGGTATTATCAACAATTATGTTTGAATATTTGTATATTAAAAATAGTTGAATATGAGTTATGTAGCGTGAGAAATAAGGTGTTCAAAGTGGTATTGTTCCAGCTCACGCCCCTGGCCGCCGATAGTCTGGCGGACGGCATCCACTGCACTGTGAAGCACGACGGCAAGATCTACCGCGCCATTTTGAATGACGCCACCGACACCAACCGAATCGGCGCCGTGCTCCCGGACTACGGGATTACAATCACCACGACGCTGGACAACGTACGTAGTAAATATAATAACGAGAAAGATAATCATCCATACAACATGTTGAGTCTCTCAATGTCTATTGTTATTATTGGTAATGATTATATTTGTGAAAAATGTTTAAAGGGCTGCATTTGAAATCGGTGTTGTAGATTTTCGTAGGTTACTTGCATAAACTATATAACTATATAATAATGATTCACTTCACTAACCATAATGAGGGTTACATAATTCGCACCCTTAGAATGAAAGGGACTTAACTCAAAAATTGCAATTTATGGGAAATGACGAAGAAAGTTTTCAAAAATGTATGGTCTTGAGTAAATTTAAGAAAACTGATGTACGAGGTTTTCCCTTTTTTCACCATGGGGTTTTAGAGTAGGCTTTTTTAAGTAAATTTATAGTAAAATCTGGAATTTCAGAAATTTTAAGTTAAGTCACTTTCATTCTAAAGGAGCGATATATTAACTATAGTGCTGATGTTATATAATACATATTAGTAATAATAATTGTGTGCGAGCGCCTCGCCACATGTTTTTTTGTTCGCATACGTTTATAGAATAACTTTGTATGATATTATTATTATTACTAAATTGGAATTAATTGTTTATAAATTGAATTATGGAATCGTTTTGTGCATTATTATTATGATTTATTGTTAAATTAAAATAATTCATTTTTTTATAAAAGGTATCTTACAATACATACTTACACATAGATACATATAAATATGCATTTATGTATATGTAGTACATCTGGATCTGTATTGTTACATATCGCTAAAGTTTGTACTCTTCTTACTCATCACTTATCATTACATAATATAAACTACACGCAAGTATTATACATGTGACAATTTTTTGTTGCAGCTTATGATTTTGCCGACGGAACTTAGCGTATACTACTATCAAGCGTTGGAGTGTTGCCTCAACAACTACACGAGTGATTCTAACACGTTGATGACTCTCGACGAAATGAAGGAGAAGTTGACCGGTAACAAAATAATCGTGTACATAAATGACGTCGAAGAAATCAAGTAAGTTATCGTTTTAAGCTTATTTTGTATAAATATATGTCACATATAGCCTGCACTGAGTTGAGTATGTTTCTAATTCGTATTGTACTAAGAAATACAATATCGAAAACAATAAAACGGGGAGGAGTTAGCTAATAAAAACGTTCGGGTGGGATAGTTATTTGTAAATGTAACAAGATTTTTATGTACGAAAAAAGAGCGGGTAAATAATTTAATATAACTGTGGTTATGCAATACACTATTCAAACAATTTTGTCTAGATGATGGTAGAAAGTGTATTAAAATCTCAGTATAAAAAATTTAAAGTAATTAAAATTATTTCTGGTATAACTATCTTTCCGTGAAGCCCGCCTTCCCAGCTACCACCCTCCCACTTGAGTCAGTGGCCAAACGACTATTCGTGTTCCGGGTGGGGGCTTGAGAGCCACTACTTTCTTTATTTATTCTTAATTCTTGATCGACAACGCGTCAGTGATACCTGTAGTGTTACTAATGTCCATGGGTAATGGTGACCGCGTACCATCAGATGGCTCATCTGCTCGTATGTCGGCTATTTACATAAAAATTATACATATAAATATCAGGGAGACTATATGTAATATAATAAGAATATATTAATGTATACTGTGTTCGTTTAGTGGACCAAAATTATCAAAATTGGACCATAATCATTAAATAACGTTCTAAGCTCGCCAATAGTTATCAAACAACATAATTTAAAAAGAAAACGTTTGATAAACCGAATCGAAAATATTACTGCGATGTTTTGTCTTTATGTATTTATATATAGATGTTTCAGTTTATGGATTATGACAAATTTTCCCAACGAATTCGAACATTTACGTATTATTGATAGGTTAAGAAATGATATATTTAAATAAACCTTACATTTACATTTTCAGGCTCGTAACGACGTTGTACAACTGCACGACCGGTGAAAAGGTAGCTATATTCGAACCGGACGAGGGTGCGTACGACGAAGTGGTACCTTTGTGCGCCCGCGCCGTGTTCAATTACAACTTCGGTATGGCGTATATAACGCACGTGGAGAATCTCAACGAGTTGTACCTCCAGAGATCTAGCGACGGCGACAAGATCGCGCTACTGTTGGATGAACTGTTCAAGTTCTATGAGGAAGGTATGTCAACTGTAAATTAATTTGGGATCTAAGGTTCACCTGTGCTCGAGTAGAAGCCGACCTGCCCCGTTCATAGTGCACCCTATAGAAAAATTCGCGAAACAGTAGCCGGCTCTGTTCTTTTTGAGGTTGCTAGGGAATATGTCGCTTAGGATAGTACAGACTGTAGTATGCTGTAGTATGGTATAGAACTCGTCTATATCGGTATGTTTTGTTATTTGGCTGGCTAGATGAGCCCTATTTGCAAAATCGTCTAGGAATGTTTGTAACATAAGTCAGCGATAACATCTACAGCTATTAAAAAAAAAAAACAACCGATTTCATTTGTTCCATTATATTGTATTAGGTATGTTAATTAAGGTAGGTCAATAGGTTGAGTGAAGGGGTACTTCCGACCGGCCATTTACAATAAGTGCTTTAGAACAGCTTCCAATCTATTTAATAACAATAATTTACAGTATTTGGATGGGGTATTGTGTTCATAATTTGTCACATAGAAGATCATAATCTTTTTTTGTTTTAAAGGTACATCAGAAGCCCTTACGAACTTCGAAGTTGATGGATTGTGTGCGGCAAAATCTGCCGATGGCAACTGGTATCGCGCAGCTGTGGTTAGTGTAGCAGAGTCCGAGACGAAAGTACAATTTACTGACTACGGCAACTCTGAAACTTTAAACAAGGAATCCCTGAGGGTACTCGATTCTAAATTCTACGATCCATGTTCTCTCGCCTTGGTCGCCAGCCTCGGCCTTGTTGCGCTACAGGAGGACACTATCACCAAGCTGACTGAATGGGTAAATGAAAAAGATGTTCAGGTCACTCTGGCATTCGGTAACGATGGGTGGTTGGCGAGCCTGCATTTGGACGGTGTCGACCTGTCTATGAAACTGGTGAACGAAAAACTTGCTACACCTCAGTTGACACCCAACGAAGAAGTCGTTGAACAGAAGGTGGAAGCTGCCGTAGAAGAACCCATATCACTGCCGGAAGGTTGCACGCAAGTATATATCAGCCATATCGACACACCGGGACACTTTTGGTTGCAAATGGTCGACAAGGTTGATAAAATTGAAGAAATTCAAGCAAATCTGCAGGCGAATGCCGATTCCTATGCGGATATCGAGAATCGTGAAATGGGAACACTGTGTATCGCTAAATATTTGGCAGACGACCAGTGGTATCGCGCCGAAATTCTCGATTCCGATTCGGACATAACGACCGTACGTTTTATAGACTATGGCAATACTGATGTTTTGGATAATCAACCGGGCCTTATCAAAGTTATCCCGGATGATTTGATAGAAGTGGAACGATATGCCTTCAAATCCAGTGTGAACGCTGTTCCGACGGGCACGGGTCAATGGTCCGAGCCTGCCTCCGATTACTTCACACAATTAGTCGGAGATCTCTCTGCTCCTGTGGACGCGTTGATTGTACTTAAAGACGTCACGACATACGTTGACATTTTCGTCAATGGCCAGAACTTAACGGACAAGCTAGTTTCTGAAGGACACGCTACAAGATCTGAGGAAAACGATTGCGGAGATTTGCCTTCCTGCTTTGCTAGCCACGTTAACTCTCCTTCAGAGTTTTGGATACAGTTAGAAACTGCCGCTCCGGAATTGCAGGCCATGGAAGCGGCTATGGTAGACGCAGAAAACTTCCCTCCTTTAAATGAGAAGGAGGAAGGTGTACTTTGTGCAGCTAAATACCCCGAAGATGGTGCGTGGTACAGGGCTCAAGTCATAGTGGACGGCTCCGAGGGAACCGAAGTACTATTCATGGATTATGGTAACGCGTCGATTGCTAATGAATTGCGAAGCCTCCCAGACGAACTTAAAGTGAAACCGGCACTATCGAGGAAATGTGCTTTACAAAAACCACGTGACGTGAAATCTTGGTCCCGTAAATCAGAAATCAAATTCAACGAATTAGCAGCGGAAGGGGCTACTATTTTTAATATCCAATTTATTGCTTCCGGTGATATATCTATTGTAGAACTATACCTTGAAGGTAAATCGGTAACCGAGGCACTCGTAGGTCTATGCGAGGACCAACCGGCCACTGAGAGACCTAGTCCGGTTGGCCAAGATTTGTATAGTAATGGTAAAATTTGTTATGTAAATACGCTCGAAGAATTTTACATTCATTTAGAAGACAAACTGTCGGACATGGATGTTATTACGGAAAGTTTAAGTAGTGCTGCGGAATTTGAACAAGTCACTGAATTAAAAGTTGGATCCGTATGTGCGGCATTTTGGTCCGAAGATGAGCAGTGGTACAGGGCTCGAATACTGGAATTTTGTGATGTCGGTTACCACGTTCAGTTTATAGACTATGGTAACAAAGCTAAATGTGAAACGTTTAGGCAACTACCCGATAACTTGGCATTAATGGAACCAATGGCAAAGTGTTGCCAAATTTCTGCATTTGCTGATGATTCTGCATTAATAGATATTGCTAAATATAAACTGAATGATTTTGCAGCTGAAGATACCACATTCCAAGTAGAATTTTTAGATAGTCTCAAAGAACCATACTTAGTAAAACTATTTTTAAACAATCAAGATTTGACTTCTATTATCACAATTGAATCAAAAATTGATGCAAATAAAAAAGATAGTGATATAAAGAAACCATCACAAAATTTAGATGACAATATTGTAGTGATTAACGGGAACCCAAAAGAAAATAGCTCAGAAAGACTAATTTATACTAATGCTGATCAAATGCCAAAAAAAGTCGATAATCAATGCGAAAATAGTGTCGAAGAAGTTAATGGTGCGAAGAATAATAATGAAAAATGTGGGGAAATAGAAAAGAAGGAAGAAAAACATGTTGAAAAAGAAACTAAAAATGAGAGTGATGAATCTACAAAATTTGAATCTAGTTCGCCGGATAAAAAAGGTATTGAAGAAAAGACTAAGAATGAACATCAAGCAGGTGATTTAGATTCATCACAGCATGAGTTAGATGAAAGTATCGACAGCGCCAAAACAGTCATAGAAAACAACTCATTTGAGGACAAATTTGATGATGCAGTCGATAACACTGAAGAAAAATCCAATGGCCAAAATTCACCAACACCTGAAGAACATAAACTTCAAAAATCCAGTATCACTGTTAAAACGCCAGAAAGGGAAGAATCTAAAGATTCTATTAATACCGACACAGGTTATACCAGTGACGGTGAAGATAAAACAAATAAATCGTCCACACTTTTGACGACTGAAAGGATAGCAGCTAAAGGTGAAGGAAAAACAGAACCAATAACAGATTTAAATAATGGAAAGGACAAGTCAGAAACAAAGGCAGATTTAAAAGAAAAAGAAAGTGTGTCTGTCATGTAACCTGTTTATTGTATTCGTTATTCTATATTAAATGTAAAGTCTCTTTTTCCAGTTATAAAACAATGTTCTATGATAAATGGATACTTTAATGGTGTATTTTTTTTATTCTTGCATTTGCATAGAGGCCGATTGACTGATATTACATGTGATAATGATCGCGGTTATCTAGGCACTAAAAAAGTAAATATACATTTTAAAAATTGAATTTTAATGGCGTTGATAGTTATAATTTTAACCTTTGTTTCGCTTATGTTTGTATGGTTGTAAGGAGTCTAATATTTTGAAGATATAAATGATACTATTCAAAAGACAAGTTTACGAGTGTTATATAAACATATATTTCAGGTTTTCTTTAAATAGACGTTTATATGTTGTCTGTACTTGTGAATGTATTGTTTTGTTAATACTCATTTTTTATAGATTATAAGGTTGATTCTCCTACATTCAAATCACCAACTACTTTGAGCATTATAGATTTTAATTTGTAATAATATCTCCTTTACTGGTTTTGTTACTCGTTTTATATAAGCCAAAAAGTATTAAAAAATATTTAGTTTTTCACAGATTATAAGTTGGTAGTTACCAAATTATTTGGTTCACAATTCCTGGGATCTATGATTACTGACGATTATAAGATTTGTTATCCACAACAGGCTAGTTATGTTTGCAATTTTGTTTTTATTGTACGAAGAATAAATATTATGAAAATCACTGAAGTTTTTTTTAAGTAACAAAGTAATGATTAAAATCTGTGAGTTATAGTTACTGACTTTACCATATTGTCTACTATCTGTATGTACGTTGATACCAGATGTGCCAAAAGCTTGCGCAGATGCCATCATAGCCAACGTTGGTAGAACTTGAGTTAAGTTAATAAGTAAGTTCAATAATTGAAATAAACAAGTCTATACTCCGGCGTGTATAATACATCGGTTGCCTCAAATGTGCACCCAAGTGTCATATGTAAGCCAAAACTGATAATTTTCAATTAGACCATGTATTGCTCCAGAAATATTTCCCCCAGCAGCAATATATACGAATTCGATATGGATGATTATAGAAACACATTTATTCAAGAATATTTTTATTATAACTTACAAAATACAGCACAAAAATAAATGTTACAAAACATCTGTACAACTTTATGATATCTACCCTCATAAACTTCTAGAATGTTTACGAGAAAATATTACACAAAAAGAATGAAAATGTGTACACGCTTTGTAATCAGTTTTAATAATGCCCCGCATTGGAAATGTAGTACGGAAACTGTCCACAGTGTAAGCAGAGTAATGGAAAGTTCAAGAAGTGTAATAATTGCATTATTATTGTCGAGCGTTACTGTTTAATTAGACCCACTATGCCGATATCGTTTAGTGCGTCACTTTTTTCTAAAATTAGCCCTTTTTCATTAGCTAGATGTAGTACTGATAATAAAGCTAGTGGTACACTGAGAGATTCACGCATATTAGGCGTTAATTTACTCGGCAGTCGATCGTATATAGAGAAGAATGTTGTTGGTGTGATTGTGATTTCGTTTTTCTCTTTCGGTGATTTCTCTGTGAGCATTTTCCAAGTGCAATGCTTAAGCTGCTTCATGTCGACTTTCTTTGCTCGCATCGCATACGGTATGAATATTTTAGCAACCTGTAATCATATTGGAATTTTATTAATGACAATTTAACCTTTTTTATTTATATACGTGCAACATTAATATACCCAACATAAACATACAGTAAACAACAGTTCTGCGCCATCTGTTAACAGAAATACCGCGATGTGTTTTGTATGGGAAATTGTATTAAATCGTCGCGATAAAAACGATTGTTCCAATATGAGAAAATATACTCTTATTGCACAACTTTGTGAACTAAGACAATGTACAATCAGTTACTAATTTTGTCATTAACTTGTTTGTCATTTATGACATTGCCATACGTTTTAATTTTTGAACATGTCATCGTTTACTAAATATTGTTTCTGATCTTACTCGTATCGCACGGCCCGGACGATTATTTTGTGTGTAACGACATCTCATCGTCGAGAGTTCACGTCACTTATGTACTGGTTGGCTAATAGATGTGGACGTTCTGATATATACAATTCAACATTTGTATCGGTCACTGGCGGACCAATGGCGAGAACCAACCGGTTTGTATTGGATCCGTACGTCTACATTGTATATGAGCATAAAAATGCGTTCAGTTTTAGATTGGACTGTACCTTAGTGGGCGGCTCCAACATGTCTCCGATGTCATCTGCGTGCGCACGTGTTAGCTCGTGCGGGTCGGCGGCAGCGCCCGGATCGTCGTTGCCCCACTCGTCGCCTACCTAAATGTCCCAAACAAATATAACTCTCAATTGACGTCAAACACAGATTGTGCTATGATTAATTGTAACCATCACTTATCACATCGTCGTATGTATAAAACTGTAGCAAAGGGCTATTTTCCCTCAGGTAAGGTGGTATTGTCTGGGGAGCAGTTGTGCTCTTCTTGAGTTAATTCGAATCTTGCATATACATATGCATGAATTTTTTGAAAACTTCGATAGCTTAATTCAAGCTTCATAACACATTCGACGTGTGCGTATACTGAAATGTTGCTACAAAACAACACACTTGGGCTTACTATACTGTTTATGTTTTCATGTTGTTTAGTAGACAAGTGGTATGTATTCAACTCCCAAATTAGTGTGGTAAGCAGTGTACTGACCGGTACGTGAGTAGGGCAGTAGGAAGCGTCATTTTCGTTGTTATAATCATACTCCTTGGCCTCGTCAACGGTGACTGGCTCGGGCTCCCTATGTCGAAGTTCGAGGTCTCGTTTCCGTACCATCATCACGTTTTGACGCAGGAACAACTTGCGGAAGTGAGATTCGTCCAAACCCCTGAAAATTAAAAGTATACTCTCAATTTGAACTTTAAGTACTATGGTTTTTGGGGTCCACAGAAAACCAGCGCTGCAACAGTTTGTTTTAAGAAACTCCAAAAAAATCCTCGGAAAGAAATAAACTCACCGATTAACCTCACTAGCCTTAGGTAAGGCAACCTATAAACGTCTTACCTGTTGATCCTTTATTACCATGGATCCCTTCTAACCTAAGGATCCCATCTTACTTATGAAACCTTCTTTCATGTGAATCCTTTTTAACTTAAGGATCTCAAATTGACAAATGACCCCAAAGGATAATTTAAACGAAAAATGATAAAACGTCCTTACCTATCAATTGGAGTCTTGAAATTGGCCTCATTCCAGGTGTGTCCGGTAGCGAGAGTCTTCCTACTAATCATGATTTTGGCGGGCACCGCGGGCTCGTACTCCCCGGTGGGCGCCGCGCGACAATCAGTGGCCAGGCCGACGCCGAGGAAGTCCAATTGTCGCTTCGTACGTGCGGTCTTCTTGGTTTCCACTGTCAGTCGACCGGCTGTCGATTGCGTGCGCTCGGACAGCTTCGATGCTATAATGACAGTTTGCGAGTTAATAATCCAAACCAATTATATTATACTGAAGTGATCACACTGGATTAAGTAAAAGCGGACTTGGTCACAGATGGATGTTTGATTGCTATTGACAAAATTTCTGAAAAACCTTTCATGGTTTGTACTTACGAAGCTAATATTACGTGCTTAAATAATATTTGTTAGCAATGACGAATTAAGTGACATCAGTGAGCAGTGACATCAATCATCGATTCGTGACTTATTTCATCAATATACTTTTAATCTATTAAAATATCGACCGATTAAAAGTGTCACACCGTATTGCCTCTTCGAACGGCCGTAAAATTTGTCGTCAAGTGTACATACATACCTCTGTTGTTCTTGAGCCGCCAATGCGCGGGGCCGGCCCACGCGGCCAGCACGCAGCTGTAGCTGTACTCGAGCCGCGAGTGGTGCGGCGCGCCCGGCCGCATGTCCGCCAGCCGCGGCAGCTGCGTCACGCCC
>PDGT01000037.1:93018-182437 GCA_003671415.1 Megathymus violae
CGCCACGCACGCCGCCACCGCCACGTCCGCCTCCTCATCGCTCTCGATGCCGCCCAGCGGCTCCTCGTCTATTCAACATGAATCCCATTTGTATGGATAGTGATCCATTGTATTTGATAACAGGAAAACCAACTCCAACTAGTGCAGTTGTTCTTTAACCTTTTTGATATTATGAAACCCATGAACGACATTAATTTTACCTCCATATACCGCTTTCTTATCATTTTATTTCATATCACATAATTATTGAATTTTACTATCTCTTCATTATTACCATCTTTATCATGTACCAGCGGCCCGTGCCAACTTTGTTCGAGTTGATCGATTATGCTAATTTATAAATTTTTAATACATAATATATAGTATATGTTTATCCGGAATAATGTATATTTAAAATAGTTAAAGAATTTGCCAAATAGATGCCGTGGTTTCCAATATTACCTCCCGCATTTACATTAACTGTCTCTCTATAATATTGGTATAGATTACGCAGAATAGGGTTTTATCCCTGCGGGGGTAATTACCTGGGTCTAGGTATTTCATCATTTCAGTATGGTTGTCACACGATACAGGTTATAGATAAAATATATAATTATAACGCGGTGATGTATAGTTTTGCAAAGCGTTTACACTTAATATTTTTGCAAAAACTCTACGTTGCGATAAATAATGATGACAAGAAGTTTCATTTGCTTAATGGACTATAGTCAGTGAGATGTCATGTGACATTGAGGAATAATGTCAATGTCAACCCGCAATAGTCCTAATCACTACACAATTTTTTTCTTTTATGTTTTATGACTAACGAGCAGACGAGCAGACGCCTGATGGTAAGTGGTCACTGTCGCCCATGGACATCAGCAAGACCAAAAGTATCACTGATGCGTTGTCGATCAGGAAATGAGAAGCCTAGCCGGAACACGACGAGACGTTTGGCGGCTGACTCAAGCAGGAGGGTGGTAGCTAGCCAGGCAGGCTTCACGGAAAGATAATAATACCAGTAATAATATTAATGACTTAATAATAATACTGATAATATAATCTTTACGCAAAGCCCTACCACCAAGCAGGCTGACTTTTATCGCCCCCTGTACGACACCCTGTTTTGCCAGCATGGGATTGGGGGGAGTATTGTAGGCCGCACCAATATGGCCAAAATAATAACTAATTATAATCTTGTTTTCTAAGAATCATAATGATTTTAGTGTGATGACTACCATTTTATCTATAATTTTACTATAGACTATATTAACTGCATATTAAGACTAAGATTTGAGAGTTATTCTTAAAATCGAACCCTAAATGGTGTGTGGACATTTAGAGTGCATTTTTCTTTATTCGTCCTAGTTTGTTGGACTGACCTTGGGCCAAATAGATATCTTTAACAGAGAGTACTCACCATATAAATCATTATGGACCTCGTCCTGTGGGATCGGCTCCACCTCAGCATTGACGTCGAAAGCGACCGCCTGTTGCGACAAATTCAATCTATTCTCCTCCATCCAGTTCGTAACGCGATTGTCACTGAAATAACAATTATGCAATACAAATAATGTTGCAATTAAACACAATAAGTCATCTTAAGACATTTTTCTCAGTAAATTGAGCATGGACTAAGATCTCCTTTTGTCCCAAACCTTATGTTATTTGCATTGACAGCTAGATAAAATGATAATTCACCTGATATTAGACGGTCACCGCAGTCCATGCACAACTGTAACACCAGGGGTGTCACCAGACAAAAATAAAGTGGTCAACACGTTTTATAACTAAGTATATAATTATTCTTTAACAGTAAAAGAGTTGAATATGAGAAGCTTTTTGCTGTTTAAACCACAACCCTACTTAGTATGTTGGACACGGCAAGTTCAAGCGACATTATGACAAATGTCTTTTTAAAAGCGATTTCCTTATTCATATTCTTTGTCTGATTTTAAACAACGTTCGACCATCTTTTCTGTAACAGTACAGCAATAAAGTATTGTCAGAATTATTGAAAGTTAAATTTGTAAAGTACTTTCGTTATCATTATTACCAACAAACAATCGTCGTCGGGTGGGTGTTACCCAATATATATCCTACATAGTGTTAAGCGATAGGCAAGTACTGTCAGGTTTAACCTGGGTGGTACCAGTGCAATCCAGGCTTTTAGTAAAATTTTTACATTTACCTGTTTGCACCAATGTTGTGGTCTCGTTTTAAAGATTAACAAAATAAATCTATCATTTTGTGACGGCGAGATATGTATTATTGTATCAAAGACGAAAAGTCAACTGTTTAACCATATAGGTATTCGTTCAATATGCGTCTATATGACATGAATGTATTTGTTACCTTTCCTCAGTTTCAGGATCCCAGTTGGTTATTGAAAACCCAGTAAATGGTTCACATATGTGATCTGTCTCACAGAATGCTGGGAGCAGTTTCAATGATAATGTTATCCGGTCAGTTAACTCCAAATCTTCCGGAATATTCTCTTCGATAGGTTCTAAAAATCGGTCATCAGTCCTATGAAAATATATGAATAAATAGTTATAATTTTTTTGATCATTGCAGTAATAAATTAGCCATTTAAATAAAATAAAATTCCAATTCAAAATCATTTAATCATATGAGTATTCTGTAAATACACTTCAACTACCATTGAAAAAAGGTGGTTTAACACTGACAAGAGGAAACGGCAAAAGAAACTCTTCAGCACATCTTTTAAAACAACACATGGAAATCACAGAAGTTTAACCTGCATGGAATTGGTTTCGACGCTATTATTTCCAGGCCTCCTTGTCATTAATATATTCATCTATACTATAATATTCTTTTCAGGGTTCGAGGATATATATCAATGGATATATATCAAATGATTTTTTATTTTTATATTATTCAAATATCAAATTTTATATTATTCAGTAATTTTTGGCGTTTATTTATATTTACTGCGTGTATTTCTACTTCCCAAATGTAGATGGCGTTGGAGTAGAGTTAAAACATACTCCCTAATAGTAAGTTCTAATCCATAAATGGCAACACTTCTGCCGGCATTAATGGCGCCTGTCGTGTCAGAAAAAAATTATGTTTTCTAGTTTTATATATGTTTTTCAGTTGATTTTGCCTGATCTAGAAGATTTTATGTTTTGGTTTCATTTGTCTGATTTTAAGTACCTAAATAAATAACACATTAAAAACATTTACTTTTCTTTTTACATAATTTATTATGTTTATGTAACACATATGTAAATAGTATACATAAATAATACCATAAAATAATAATATGGCTTTCATACAAAATGGATATATATCAAACTTTTGATATATATCATAAATATCGGATATTTTCGAACCGTGATTCTTTAGCTATAAGTAATTTACCTTTCTTAATAGATTTTTCTAATTGTTATTATGATGTATTATTGAAAATTTTGTTATTTTTAATTATTTTGTAATATGAGATATACATGTACAATGGAAGATAAGAAATTCATGGAAGAAAATATTTTAAAGCTAATATTATGTCTTACATACAATGTATAGTTTGATAACATGTAATTACACAGCAATTACCTTAAAATGAGAGCCAAAGTTTTGTCATGTATTGGTAATGTAGCATTGAATGTTCTCTTGGATGATGTCACATCACCTTGTGTTGCTGCTAGCCTCTCAAAAAAGGAATCTATATGGAAATAAACACCAAATCACTATTAAAAAAAGGCATGTATTCATTATATTAAATTAATTATATTAAATATGTAAGCAAAACAGTTCAAGAATTGTAATCAAATTTGTAACTTTCTGCAATGTAGATAACCTTTATTATAAGCTAGTAAGTAGAATTATGACTACCAATTAAGAAACATGATGTTAATATGATAGGTACCTCTGTGTAAGTAAATAATTAATAAACATCTGAACATAACTTAAGTATTAGTTACAATAATCACAAATCATATTTAGATACATTATTAGTATCAGACATATTGGATTTGATTTGTAAGAAGAGATAAAACCCCATGATTAAGCATCCTAAAAGGTCTCACTCAACTATAATCAATGTGTATAGCCTAGAATATTTTTATTACTTACCAACATATTCATTGGCATCAAAATCACCATTGAAGACTTCAGGGTTTCCAGCAATAGCCCCTTTAGATCTCTTCTTTTTCTTTTTGACAGGTGCAGCTTCCGCATCCACTGCACCATCATCAGGTCCTGCTTCATCATCTTTCTTCCCACGTTTGGACTGAAAATGAATAAAAAGGTGATAAATTGTTAATTGAAGAAAAGCTTTACATTGTTAGAAAGTCTTGACTACTTGATGAAAAATTATGACTAGGGTCATATACTCAAATTTGGCTTCAGTTAAAATCTCACCTTTAGTCAAATACTAATAAGAAAGAGCTTTCTAACAGTATTTTTAACTTTCTCTTATATTAACACAACTTTACTACTGTCTCTTATGTACACAAATACTGCTCAACTTGCATATGTTCTATTAAACCTTCTATGATGTTTGGTAAAAGCTTTTTACATACAATTTAGACTTAGACATTGACTTAATACAAATATAGTTTTATATATATACATATATATATATATATATATATTCTATTACTATTCTTACATGCAGTATGATTTTCTATATACATAAGTAGTCATAATCAAGCATTTTGTACGCACCTGAGCTGCTTTACTCAATCCACCTGCCATTTTTAAAACATCATAGTGGACAGCATCTACTCTAAATGAGTATATTCTCGCTGATGCATCAACAACTGTGGAAGCTGTCTGCAGGTTTTCCATGCGAGCATCATGCTTCCTTAGCATGGAAGTCATGAAATCGATGAGTTGTAAGTTCCATGCATTGTCCTTAGTTATTTTCTACAAAATAAATAAAGGTTTACAACAGCCTTATTCATCTTTGAATAAATTTCAGCTGTTGTGCTGGAAAGCCAATTAACATTAGATCTGTGCTTCTTTTATATCCAGTAATGCATTGGCAATGCCTAAGATATTGTCGAGGTGCACAAAGGCATTGATCACTTATCATAATATGATCTGTTTGCTGAATGTTAGAATAAAAAAAGTTTTCAAATGCTATCAGGCGTGATTGGCATCTCAGATATCAGTTTTTAAACGTTATGTGAAAACTAAAATCTTTTTGGTTCTTGGCCAACCCATTCAATCATACTCTGCTACAAATGATTCAGGCTTCCTTTATTGTTTTATTTTGAAGTTTTTTAAATTGATCATAACAATGTTATTAAGAGACAGGAAGGGTATAAGAAAATAAATTGTATCCATTTTGATTCTATGTGGTCATCATGAAACCTACATTCTCCGCATACAATTTCAAACAGCCCTGAAAATGTTCTTTTTGTGGAGACGAAGACATAGTATCCCTGCCTCGCCGGTTTGATGGTGAGTGTGGAGTGGAAGCTGCAACTGCGCGGTCTGATGCGACCAATGAGGACCTTTCAGCTTCATCATCGTTTCTATCCTGAAAATATTTTACATTTAATTTATTAAGCTGCGAATGAATGTTAGCTGTTAAAAATTATCTTGTATTTTATTGATTTATCAGAAGCAATGTTTCAATGTTATTATTTAAATAACAATGCTTGTTAAAATTAACATATGATTTAAAACCGAAAATAAAGGAGTAATACCTCGTCTCTGGCATTAGTTACGCGATTTTTGGGAATAAGACTCCTCCGTCGTATCGAACTATTACTGCTCCCGCCAATACTCAGCCGGGACAAGCCTGCTGTTGATGAAATTGGGGTTTCTATCATTATAGTACATAAATACACTGAAGTAGAATACTATTTATAACATTTATCACTAAAATTAAAAGGCTTTCAATTATTTTATTGTTTTTAGGTGTTTAATGTTTACTAAATCAAAATTCAATGCAACGGACAGTTTGTCGTTGGGTAAATTACTTGACATTTGTCTTTGCTTGTTGATTCTTAGCAATGTTGCCATTTGCTAGATTAAAAAAATATATAATTACTGCCAATAGATTAGAACAAAATTTTATGAATTGTATGTAATAAATACGTTATGTTTATGTAAAATACCCGTATTGCTATATAATTTTCATAAAATAATGTCACTTTAACCCTTCTACATATAAGATTAAAAATATGTTTGAATTGGCTTTCAGAGGATGTTTTCGGTATATTCACAATTCGTATTTTATTTCATGTTTTACTTGAAGGCTGCTTATTTCGACACTTAACTGCAGCTCTAGAACTCAAACCTATATGATTTAAATATCGAATTATTTGAATCAGATCAAAGCAAATGCGTATATCGGCCCTTTATTTAAAAAATAAAATATTTCCTCTATCTACCAAATTAGGCTTATTTTGATTCTCTCTTTTTTATGTAAAGCCCTAGAGAAAATTGTCTAACCTCCTAGGAGAACTATCTCCACCTTTCAATTTATCGTATATCCTACATTCGATGTAGAAAACATTTGGCCATAATTTTCTATCCATTTAGATAAAAATAGTGCATATTATTATTCATAATATTTACCAATTATTATATTCATAAAGCTTTTCCACATCTAGATATAGAATGATCTATGATTTCTTTGTTATCTGTATTCTCAGCTGTTTGTAAACGCTACGCTTGTTGCCAACTTCCCGTCAGTCATTTTATTTCATGGCTGTTGGTTTGCGGTGGACAAAATCGTAAAAAATCTTCGTCATCGGCAAGAAATTTTTAAAGTGACAGTATGAGTTCTGGAATGCCTGAATTGGGCTCCAAGATAAGCCTAATATCGAAAGCTGATATTCGTTATGAAGGCCGACTCTTCACCGTCGATCCTCAGGAATGTACCATCGCTTTAGCTAGCGGTAAGTTGACAAATGGATACTGTTATCTTGTTATTGCGTTATTTTCTTGAATTACATATTAAGTTGAAATAGGGTATTAACCTTATGCATTTATGCGTCTCGACAAGATTTCATGTACTAAGCATATATTTTTTCACTCATTTAGTTTTCCCTCCTTTCATTTGATATGTTTAGGTTGCATTCTTTATGTGAAAGAGTGCATTATCCGAATCGTTTTATATTACAGTTACTGTCGAAGCATCGCCGTACAAATTTCCTATTCTTGGAAGCACATTGTTTTAATTCTACCCTCTGTATTAAATGTATCGCTTACAATATTGACCGCAGTTTCACATTGATGACGTTGATGGAACTGTTTTCTTGTAAACAACTTCAGTTTCAGTAGATTCCCGTAAAATATATTTTAAAAATTGTTTTAATTTTCTCGATCAGGAAAATACTTATTCCGCATTCGTTCGGTGTCGTTCGTGTCGTTGCATTCGTTGTCGTTTAGATAAATATATCAAGTAAATTAAATACGCGAGCTGGGGGTGATTGACCTACATGTTTTTGTTAAGATTGTTTAATATGTTTTTTAAATGTGGGTGGAATAAAAATCAAGGTACATAATAGAATAGTTTAAATATGTTCGTGCCTTTTAGATTCATAATATATTAGTAACCCGCCGTAGCTTCGCTACTGAAAACCTACTAAACTTTATGTTTAGAAATAGCACCTGCATTAGGAATAGGTTTTTTATTTCTAAGAGTTAGAAACATTAATTTACTATAATAGTTGCAGTCAGACCATAATATAAGTTTTTAATATGCCAAGTAACATTCAAAATATGTTTGTATGTCAGTATGTTTGTATTAGTTTTTATGTTTTTTTTTTTTTACCTCAGAATGCTGTCATTTATTAACTGATTGGGAAATTACTTTTTTGGTTGAGATGGTTCTGTTTGGTCCACTTATTATTTGAAGAAAAAAATACCATCTCTAAGGTTGAAATATAGGAGATTAAATCAAGAAATTCACCTTTAAATTGTAGTCAATTTTATTTATTAAAGTATTTACTACTTGTATGTATAGATTTAATGGAAAATGTTATTATTTGGTTTTCAATCCTTGATCAATTTTATGATTCATTTGTAATGGAGATTCTGATAAAATTCAAATTCTGAATATGATTACTTTGTTTTTAAATTTGTTGTTTCTTTATTTCAGTGCGATCCTTTGGTACTGAGGATCGGGAGACTCAGTACCCTGTAGCACCTCAAAGCCAGGTGTATGACTACATCTTGTTCCGTGGTACTGACATCAAGGACATCAGGGTTCTCACAAATGTCTCATCAATGCCAAATGATCCTGCTATTGTGCAGATGTCCGTGCCTCCAACCCTTGGTGGTGCTGCCACCCAGGGCCAATATCCTGGGCAGTACAACCACCCCGTGGTGGGCCAGACCCAGTTCAACCAGTATCACCCTATGGCTGGTTTCCAAGGTGGTGTCCACACCCAACTTACTAAAACGAGTGAGTTGTCACCTCAAACAACGGTGGAGCTGGTTCCACAGCCCCAACCGATCACAGCTCCTATTGGATCAGGAGTGATACACCATGCCAATCAAGTGAAAGACCAAGGTTTCCTTCTAAACATATATTTTTATGCTTAAATGCTTTGCCACCTTGCGATTCTTGCCATTCTGCATTCAGATATTCAGTTAAAAATTATTTTGTGTACTAATAATCTATAAAAAAGATTAATAACCCTTAATCAAAAAATATTTAACTCAATTTTATATTATATATATTGTCAAAAATTTAAAATCTCAATTGATTTAGTTATCTACCTAAATTTTGTTTATGTCTATGTTCAGAAATATCTGATTGCGTAAATTCTAACTTGCTGCTTGCATCCCACAGTAAATCATCAGCTTATTGTTATACTCTCATCACTTACAAATAACATTAACTAATGAGTTTTGAAGTACACCACAAAATAATATTTAAACTTAAAAAACATCGAACAATAAAAAATAACTAGTTTTATTCTACTATTATGATACTTCATGTAATATCATGAAACATTGTGTCAATATGATATAATAATCGGTTCACATTTTCTGTGACAAAGCTGACATGTAACTCTTACCGGTATAAATTTGTAGTAATTAATGAAATATAATACATACTCTTTGGTCAAGTAATATAAAAATACTAATGACCATTAATTAATAATTTAACTTATCAATTAACTAACAAGATAATTACCAACAACTTACTAACACATTAATATTTGACAAAATCGCAATCTGCACTGTCATTATCTTGGTCTGTTGCTTGTTGTTGCTTGCAAAATCTACAAAACAACACTATTAATTAATTATTAAATTTAAACTGTATTTTTCACCATTTATAATAACACAAATAGAAAATGAAGGGAAATAAAGAATAGTTACCAAACAAGAAACTATATTATGATATGTTTGCCCATGCTATATTTTGCATTATCATAGTAACATTTGACAGGCAATCCTTATTAAAGGAAATTCACAGGAGAGTGCAATGATATAATTAAAAAAAAAAAACAATTCTTTGAAATCCCACTATCTAAGCAATAGTAAAATGTTTTTGATGGCTTTTGAACTGTAAACATTATGATGTGGAAAATGAAGCAATTCAAATAATATATGAATGAATATTTATTTGTATTGAGTCACAAACAGTTATGATTGCCTTTCAAGTGTCATGTTATAGTGTAGTGCCAAATGCTTATGTAAATACAGTTAATTATACCTTGTTAGATTTATTTATTATTGTGTTTTTGTAAATTCACATCCATATTTTGTATATTAGTGGTCTATTATTAGAAATCATATAAAAATAGTGTTAGTTCACTTAGTTACTATGATGATCATTTGATGAAATCAATCCAGGTTCTATGCTTGATCTTATCGGAGGTGGATCTCAGCAAAGTGCTTCAAGGTCTGGTACCCCAGCTACGGGAGGGCACAGAAAGAGCCCTACGGCTGATCAAGAAACCCAGGTATCTATTATTTGTATTTCTATTGCATTTAGAAGCTTAATAGGATTTAGTTAACTCATATGGTGTTTAAAATAAAAATTTCTTGAACGATTAGTCACCTTTTTAAATACTAGTAATAATTATTACTACTCATTAATATTGCCCATAAATTATTTAAATGGGTCAATAATAGTATAAAAATTTTCTACGATAATTTTAAACGCTACAGTAATATATACTATATTTTGTAATACATAAAAAGAAAGTGTGAATTTTGCGAGTTTGTGTGTATGGCGGAAAGGAAAATCTCCAGAACCACAGCCCTTACATTAAATATTATTTTACCATTTGAAAGGTTCATTATTCTGGATGTACATAGTCTATACATGTGTGTCTATGCGTGTGTGTGTGTATTTAATTGTTCATCCTGAACAAAGTTAGGGTGGGCTTGCTAGTTTATATAATAAAGGTATTTTAAGTTTAAGAGTTAGCAATACCTGTGATTCACTTATTTTGAATGGAACCGAGTTCCTGTTCTCATAACATTAGTTACACTTCGTAATTCTGCGCTGAAACAAGTTCCTACCAGAAAAACTTTGTTGTTTCTATTGGAAAGATTTTTAGCTTAAATATGCATACATATGAAGCATTCTGTCTCAGCCAATAAAGAATATGCCTGATTATGTATGTGTCTGGTTACTTCTGGGTTGTAGACACCAAAACACTGCCGGCTGATTACTTTTATTTAATTAAATTCTGCAATCACAGGTCGGTTCAGCAGCAGGTGGATCGGGTCAGCGGGACTCGCGACGCGGCGGAGCAGCCAAGAGCCAGAACAACAACCGAGCCCGACCCACCTCACGCACCCGGCAGCGTGTGTCGAGCGGCTCGCAGACTGCCGCGCCCGCGTCACAGCCGCCCGCCCCGCAGCAGCATAATCAGCACAACCAACACAACCAACATAACCAGCACAACCAACACAATCAACATAACCAGCACAACCAACACAATCAACACAACCAGCACCAGGCTGGCGAGCATCACCATCAGTCTGGTGAGCAACATCAATACCAATCTGGTGAGTTTTATGTTGTTATACCCATATCATTGACATTTGTGCGTGTGTGTAATTATGACTTGATAATGTCATAACATTATTTAACAATGATTAATAAAAAAAATGTCGATACATTGCTGTGGCGTTGACTTATGAGTCAGATTATATGCAAAATGTATCAAATTATTATATCAAAGTAGGACTGAAAAGTTTTAATATTTGTTAGGCAATTTGATTAACTCTAATGAATTATTCAATTCTAAACTACGCGTGTGTCGTCTAGTTCTTCATAATATTTGTATTTCCAAGGTTTTGTAACACTACTTTTTATTTAAAGGTTACAACCGTGGTGGTTGGCGGGGAAGGTCGCGCGGGCGGGGCCGCGGCGGGTTCGTTCCCCGCAACAAGAACACCCTCAAGTTCGACAATGATTATGACTTCGAACAGGCCAACACGGAGTTTGAGGAACTACGTAGCCAACTTGCCAAGACCAAGATATCTGAAGGAGACGCTAAAGTAGAGGTGAGTGTCTTATCTTAGCTTGATTTTGAAAGTATTTTGCGAAATACCCCAAACTTGTTTCGCAGAGACTTATTGCACATCAAACATTAATAAACAGTCGCAATCGTTCTCGTTAGTCGGTTCTTTCGTTTCGGCCGCCGTTTCCAGTCCGGTTGGTTGACTCTTCTTCCGCCCGAGCGATCAATGCCCTACCAAGTTGATCCTGCTGGTGGGAAGCCCAGTAGGATCCGACTAGCGGCCGTGCGGAGACTGAAGCCTCGAGTTCGGTAACGGGCTCCGTCCCCGCGATGAAATAAATGTGAACCACAATTTAATAAAGATTTTGGTTTCAGGCCACCAATAACTTAGAGGAACTGCGCAGCCAACTAACGAAGTCGAAAATAGCTGATGGTGAAGCAAAAGTTGAGGTAAGAAATTGTAGAATCTTTAATTTGTTCTGATAACTTTAGTTTGTATGATTTTTGCTAAACATTGTTGCGACTCATAAATGCACCACTATCGAGGTAAGGTCCCCTTTAAGAATGAATGGGTTTGAGGCCTTAGCTGACAATTCTGGCGCACTGCAGTTTTTTATGTTTCTTCCAGTAATGAGAATATTATTGGTAACTTATCTCATGAGTTTTTCTGTCGATAATGTAACAACAACTCATCACCTTTGCTCTTGCTGATGTCCATGGGCGACGGTGACCACTTACCATAAGGTGGTTTCGTGTGTTCGTTTGTCGGCTATTAACATAATATCGGCTATTAAGCATTAAAGCATTAAATGTTTTTGATCCCTTCGTCGAACCTCATGCCCGCTGACATGGTTTATCAAAGAAGTTGAATGATTTCGTGTACTGATGATAAACCTAATAACAAAAAGGATTACTTGTGAACACTGCAAAATTGAATAATGAAACATCTCATAACATAAAGCTTTCACTACTATCCTTAGTGAAACATATTCATGGAATTATAAAATTCCCAAGATACACCCAACAGAGTGATGTCGGGTAACATTTACAGACGCAATTAATTTGCAAACCTTGTGAACTATATTTGTAAATAATAAAATTGCAATATCTTCATATTAAGTTGTATCATCGACGGACGGAGTCTTAATTGATAAAAATCAATGCCGTCGTTGTGGACGAATTATGTTAACATTTTTATATAGACTTGGTCTCGAAATGTTAAAACAGATATACACACAAACATACACATATATATACACTACCGGTCAAAAGTTTGAGACCACTATAAAAAAATTAAGAAAACAAATAAAAGTCAACATATTTAAATCATTATGAAATACAGTTTTTATTTCCATGTTATACACAATATTTAAAATTAAAAAAATTACGAATACAAAAGATAATACTAAATTACTAAAGAAAATACAAACAAGAGAGTTTACACAGACTTTTCATCAAAATATCCTCCTTTTATATATATATAACCCACAGGGTGAAGTGGACAAGAAGGACGACTCTGGGAACGAGACGGGCGCAGGCGAGGAGCAGTTGGATGACGACAGCCAGTTCATGGGCTACGATAAAAAGAAGAGCTTCTTCGACAACATTTCCTGTGAGGCTGTAGAGAGGTAACTCATTGTAGATTGACATTAACAAATCAGCTTTTGCTTTTTATTTAGTCTTTACGAGTGACAACATTGAGTCAGCTTTGAACAAGGAACTTCAATCATTCAAATAGTTCAATTCTATAAGCTAATATATGGAAGTGAGTGGGGATCATTCATTCAAATGATCATCATCATCAAATTACGAGTACAATATTAACAGCCAGTCGTAAAGTCTCAGATGTGCTCAACTGGACTGGATTCTTATTAAGGACTCCATATCCAAAAATACAAATAACTCCTTTATGTATTTTTTAATTTCTGTGATATCATTATACTATTTTTAACAAAAAGTTACATCAAACACATGCACTGTCATTGTATTGTTCTACCATATTATTTATCTTATTCATTTCATACGAATATATGCAGAACTGTATACGTAAATACATATATCGCCACGGCATGTTAAATGTCCCGGTAGGTCGAAAGGTCGCAGCCAGCGCACGGACTGGCGTACGGAGCGCAAGCTGAACTCTGAGACGTTCGGCGTCGCCTCGGCACGGCGTGGCGCGTGGCGCGGACGCGGCGCTTGGCGCCACCCGCACGCACCGCACGCGCAACACTTGCAGCACCAACCGTTAGTATATCCATCTTTTGATCTGTTATCACCGACCTCTGAACAGGTCGTCGGTTTGGAATGCCAAGATGCTTCTGCAGACCTATTTTTCAAGTTGTAATACGTTACCCGAATTACGCAGCAAAATAGGACCCACTGAAAACTAGTTATCGCGGCTCACTCTGGGTACTGCTTTAGTGAATGCTCGTTTTTATATATGTATATGTGTCTAGCTAATCATTTGGGTCTGCACGGGTTTTTGGTTTTTAAATGCCCCTCTAGAATACACTGGACTGACTGTCTACATATATATATATGTATATATATATATTAATTAAATTTTGTGACATAAAAAATTTAATGTTAGTAAAATTTTTGTTGATGTTGAGACTGAAATATGGTTTTTTGAAACTTTTGTATCAAATCACCCTGTCCAGTGTGTTTAAATAGAAGTCGGTGTCATTGCAACTAACATTGCACCGCCAATACTAACAATTATAGCTAACTGGAAAACTGTACAAAAATATAAGTTTTGGTTTGTAATAGTTAAGTAAACATAAGTAGTTATTTTTATATCTTAGATAACTCAAAACTTGGAATTGTTTTTTGCACAATGTATACAATGTATACCTGTAATGAACAGGGATCTTTAACAATTTTTCATGTTATTAAAAGCTATTTAATTTTAAACTTATGTTTATATGGCTTTACGTCTGGTCTGGTGGGTTTGTATCACTAGTAGAATCTAACATAAAATTAGCACTGATTACCAATATTAACACTGGTGGTTTCAAGTAATTTCTTTACAAACATTACACTGAAATATTATATTGTAACCGCCTTTGACCATCTGAGAACACAATTTGTTTGAACAACAAACTTAAGTTTCTGTCTGCTTTTAAAAAATTCCAAATGTCTACCTTTAAATTTGTATAAATAGAAATTGAATTAATTTGTTATTAGACTTATAGTTTTGTTGAGTGATAGAGACGCGCTTGAACAACTATTTATATACGAAAAGTTTTCATGAAACATATATATGAGCCAAACAAAAAAATACATATTTTAGCTTTATAACTTCACTGGGTTCGACTCCGTGCTGATAATTTGAGTGCTTATGAAGTCACTGCTGCATAAAACATTCAAAACTATACTTCTACTTATTCTTTATACAAGAGTTTATTACAAAAGGCAAAAAATTTAAAACAACCAATAGATTTTCATTTTTCATGTTCAACCAGATGGATCATAATTCAAAGAAATGTCAAATTATAGCTTTAAATCAAGTGAGATTTTAATTTTTCTTGCTAATGACACACGCACCCTGTCGCACATACCCGTTATCATAATTACATGTAACCTGTCTCAATACATCAAGCAATGTCACTTTGACCTACACTAATCCCACGCACCGAACAGCAAGCGTTGGATACAATCCCAACATAGCTTGAGAATGGTCTTCACAACTGAGAGGCAGGATGTGGTACTTCCCCAGCTGGCGGGCGATGCGCGGCGGGCGCGGGCGGCCGCACATGAACATGGGCAACATGAACATGAGCATGGGCAACATGAACATGAACAACGGGCACAACCGCATGCGGAACAACGCGCCGGCGCCGTCCGGCTCGCAGCCCCAGCCGGCCGCCGCGGCAGGTAGCTAGGACGATCTTTATTGTGTGTGAAATTGTTTTGTTGTTAAATTTATTAGATCCACGGATGGTTTAGATTCACGATTGGATCCAGTATTGGCTGTATTTGGCAGTATTGGATTGGATGGCGCTGCTAACGGGTTCAAAGAAATTTATTCAAGCCGAGGCGGGTTGCTGCTAGGTTTAATTTAAACGGTAGTCTAACAAACTGTACTGGTCACCTGGTGGTAAGTGATCACTTACAATAAAAAGATCTCGCGTTCCCGCTTTAAAACGGAAACACGTTAAAATATTTCATAGTCAATTTTAATACGACAGTGGTAGCTAGTCATTGTTACCATCGTGCGTGGATACCGTTGATGTTATCTAGGGTACTACGGATCCTAGTGAAATAATTAGTATAAGGCGCCTAATGCTTAAGAAATTTCGCCGCGACTCCCGTTAAGTGTACATCTTTCTGACATGTACTTTTTCTTTTACAGCCAAGTAGTGGAAGTTCGACACGGAGTGTATACTGAATCTTAATTTATTATCGCGAGGACTGATCACAAGTGGAATAAGTAACGGAAAAGTGTATATCGATGATAGAAGTGTGTAATAAAAGTTAATCGATTTATAACGAGAGTGGAGCCGTACTTGCGGGAAGTTATAACGTGGCACGGTTAAAAGAAGACGGACATTGTTTTGGTGTGATAGTGTTGTATCCAGTACATGGAAGGTATATGTTGGAAATTCCCGTGAGCACGCGTGAGGTAATCGACTTCGTCCAGGCGCGCTTACTGTTAGCGTAACATAAGTGTAGGTGGGAGCGTTGGCCAGCTGTGTATTGGCGTCATCCGAATGGACCACCCTCATTAGACAAATTTCTGTGATCCACTACGTCGATGTCGTGACGGTCGAACGCAGACAGACGGCCGAATGACCGCCTCCTCTTGTAAATTGTATCGAGGCTAAGTAATAGGGAACTAACTCTATGTAGTGTAATTGAATCGTTATATTTATGTCACGCCCGATTGAAAATATTTTCTTAGCTTCCCGTATAAGCACAGTTGTGCCTGTAAAATTGTAATGATTGTTAGTTATTATAAACGTGTTTTATGGAGTCCGTCGGGTCTTTTTGGTTTTTAAATGTTGTCTTTTGAACGACGACCCGGCAGACGGAGCGGTCCTACTGATAAATGTATAGTTATCATGAGAGCTGAAGTACTATTGAGCGAATCTACGTTCTGCTGGCCAGGTGTCCGTACGGTGTGGTATGTAGATATTGTTATTGAGGTGTTTTGGCTCCGCTGAATGACTAGATGATTTTATTGACTGTAATTTTTAATTGTTAGTGAATGAAATGTGATAGGTAGGACTGCAGAGGAGTAGTGTGTATGGCAGTTTCACTGGAGCTCTTGTCTATGTGGACTCGTTAAATGTTGATGACGAACGGTGCGAAGCCAGTGCCCGACTGCCGTTTTGCTTCTCGGAAAATCAGCTGATGGAGAACCAGCGTTTATCACACAAATTATAGTGTTAGCAATTATTCTTATAAAAGGACTTGTTTTTGTTTCTTAAGTCAAAATGGAATCACTTAGCAACGTCTATTTTAAAAGTTGTCTGTAAAGTCCTTTTTTGAATGAAAAATTAAAGTAAAGATTTTTGACAAGATACATTATATTTGTAAAACTCAAAAGCTGTACCTGGTGATTGTATTAATACAGAAATATACATTTACTACAAATCTTCAAGTGGTTATTCAATTAAAGTCAAGTTTTATTTTTTAATTTTTTATTGCAACTAAAAACTGAAGCCTGTATTCGGTAATATTTTCCTTGAAACTCGGTGGGTAACAAATTTCGATACAAAACTATAAAACATATAAAAGTACTTCTTAATTAAATACATATAGGACTTAACTTATGCAAAATGTCCATAACAGGTCTTCCATTAAGCTTTTGATGTGGAATTTCTCTGCGCTCCCGGTGCGGTAACACTAATCTCACAAATTAAAGTGTGTTGACTCTGTGGCAAGAGAAATTTAAATTCGAATTCGAAACCAAATACAAGATAATTGATTTTAGCCGTTACCTGTATTCAGATAAATATTTAATAAAATATCACAAATTCACATCTCCGCATTAGGATTTTCTGTGTTGCGGTAGATTCAACTTATTCTCATAGATAAAACCTAAAATTACGGTTAACCTTTAAACTGATCCATATGATTTGTGAGATTATTTTCATCTGATTTTGACCTTGTTGTCCAGATCTTAACTATGGGAATGGCTTCGACATGTCGACAAAGAATTCCAATACTCTTAAAACGGTCTTACACGTTATTTATTTATTAGTCAGTCAGTAACATATTAATTTGATTATTAAACAAGGGTGAACAAGGACCAGAAAATTGAGTTCCTTCGATACGTATTGTTGCTATTAAAAAGAGTCAAATTTAGGTGTTGATCATGTCTGAGAATTATTTTAGTAAATTAACGCTGTGTTGTCGTATGTTAATTCACAATGGATATGCTATAAGACTGCGTGACAATGCTAATTCCACATCAAATGAGCAACAAGACAACAAAATGTTTGACATTTTTAACTTGCACTGCAAAAACAGGTTGCATTTTGCAATATGATAACCCGGCTGCGTTAACATTACAATCAAATTAATACCAACGATTGTAAAAACATTTCTAAATACGATCACAACATTGCATACCACGTAACATATATCTATGATACTTGAAATTTTCGGCTAAAAATTCCCAGTGGTTTTACTACAAGTCTATTGGGAAGAAAACTCCCATTAGTTGTACTGGTACAACTATTGGGAATTCACGACAATTTCATGATGATTTCTGCATGTCGCGCCATTAGAGATAGATGTAAGCGAAGAAATGGATATCTTTAATATCCTACTGTTCACTGAATATTAACACTATTAGATATTATGGCACAAGATCTCATTCAAAGTTGAATACGACAGCTACAAGACGAACAATTAAGTTAGTCAATACACGACTTTGGTATTCCGTTATATTACAATTATAAAAACATTTAGGTAAAAAATATAAATACAGTTTCTTACACAGGTGACTATACTAGGAAAATAAATTATTTACAAAACCTTATGTTAGTTTAAACTAAAGCTGCTTTCTTATACGTAGGTAGATATTAGTATAGAGAAAAATTTATAAATAAGCAATTATGTATGTAATAATCCTATATTTACTTACCGCGGAGCGCAAATGCGTGATTATCAATCTATATTATGTGTATATTTTTAATTATGTGCATTGGTATAATATATTTCCACAGTAAAGTATGAGAGCTAAACAATTCCGAGCTATTTAAGGAGCTATTTTATCAATGGTATATTTTCTTTTCTAAATAAGTTCAGGAAAAATAGATAACCTCGCATTACTTCTAAGAATTAGCTGTATAAACACAGTACAGATATCGTTCTAATACATTGAAATATTGATAAAAAATATTGTGCTACCAAAATATTAAAAAAAAACGATTAAGTATAATTTTCATTAGTGTAGGGTTGACACCATTCTTTGCCCTCTGGCTGGTATTTCATTGGGATGCCGGGACCGTTGTTATTAATACCGTTGACTACGGAATCATTTCAAAACTATCAAACACACACATATATGTAAAAACACGGAATATACCTAGTTTTTAAAATACAAGAGGGCAGTTTCCACTACTTATTAACATTTTACATCATACGGTATAGATCAATGAAGTATATAATAATAATAAGTCATTTATTGCCAGAACAACAGTAGGTGGTACACAAAACATTATATTATCTTATGTTCTGCCTCTTAAGGCGTTTAAATTAAAATCTATTAATTAAAATTTATAATGCGGCTGTAATAATAATAATCCTAAAATTTCGTCAACCGGTTGCCTTCTCAACTTCTGTCGTCCATTGCCGTAATAAAGAAGGACCACCCATAGCAAATGAAGCACATATTGATTTATTGTCGGATTATCGTTGCCATAGCAGCCGTGGCATCCCAATGACGTTATAATTTAACTCCTATTTTTGAGGAGTCTCAAATAGTACATCGTACATTATTGCGTCGCGTATACGTTACGTTCGTTGTCTAACCACGCCACTCCCTGGCCGGCTGGCCGTTTTCCACGACCCACACGGAGCCGCTCTGACCCTTTGCCAGGATGTCTATGAGAGCCCGCCCCACATGTTCAGCACTGTAACAATATACCGAGGTCAGTAGTACACGATTAGAAAACTACCCGCGGTTCGAAAAATAATTTTTATAATTCCTACCCGCACACAGGTATTTACTTTCGTGAGGCGCTTGATGATTTTCTCGTTTTAATCGTGTACTTACTACATTTACAAATAACGCTACGCACTTATCTCCTAATACACCTTCTGTATTTGAAATTTATCTTTTATCCTACGGGAATATAATCATTCCCAGGGATAAAAATATACTAAATTCTCATAATATCAGACAATAATTAAAAAATGAGTTGTCTCTATCAATAATAACCTATGTACATTAAAAAAAAAACTAAAAATTGGTTATCCGATAAATAAATTTTAATTGAGAAAAATTCTAGACAAACCAATGTGTTTGCACTGTCTTATACATTATGAAAGGCCTAAGGCTCTATAAAGTTCAGGGCCGGATTTAGAGTTCCGGAGGCTCTAGGGCAGCAACGAAGTGGAGATCCCCTGGCATCTATTAATTATACATATATTTTTTTATATTGCCACATTGATATTTTACTGATTAGAATGAATAAATATAAATTGTTTTTTTTTTATTATTTAAGAACAATGTTATCATGTTTCTACAAAGTACTGTGGATAAAACAGCGAAAAAAAATTCAAGAGGAAAGTTGTTTACTCGTTGGAATTTGGATGTTTTTTTCGAAGTCTTGTGGAGGCCTCAAGCCTGTAGCCCCGGATGCCCTCCCCTAAATCTGGCCCGGGTACAATTTAAAATCTTTGCTCACCTCTGAGTCTTGCAATTAGCGTTGTCCCGCTGCCAGGCTGCTTCGTACTCAGAAGACATTAGCTGCTTGCGAATCTCCTTGACCAGTCCGGTGTCAGTAAGACCAGGGCAAAGCACAAGACTCCGTACACCGGTCAAATTCACATGATACTGGTCCTGTTGAATGTGGTCATGTTAGAACTCTAGGATTTAGGACTAAACATAAATAATTAATACTAATTTAATAACAATGTATTTCCGCAAAGTATAACGCCTGATATTATCAACTATAAACAAAAAACATTAACTATATTAAAATATTACCGTTACATAAAAAATGCAGTGGAAGTTTAGTGATTTGAGCGGAGAGACTAGAGTTCAAATCCTGCACGCACCTCTTATTTTTCAAACTATGTGCGTATAAAAAATTAATTATAACTTGCTTCGGTGAAGGAAAACAATGAGCGAACCTACATATAGGATAATTGTTCATAATGTTCTCAAAGGTGTGTGAAGACTGCCAATCCGTACTTGCTCATTATCGTGAACAGTGGGACAAACATGGGCTGTAGTGATGAATACATAAAAAAAAAAATTATTATTTCCATGGGTATTTAGGGGCAAGGGGAGTAATACTTTGAATGTTTTTAACATGTTTTGGTTATAAAGTTGGGGCCAAGAACGCAAGTTCACTGCGCCTTTGGTCAGCGTCCCGTTGTCTTTGACATCCATGGTGTAATAGATACCCATGAAGCCGGGTCTTGTATTAATATAAAAAAAACTACGTCAGGAATCTGGACCTATAAACTAGTTCGGAAGTACAGGTTTGTGTGATATATCTTGAAATGTTTAATATTTAAATATTTTGATGTTTTTACAAATTACGCACCCCATAAGAGCGGGTCAGTCCCACGACGGCATAATTGGTGGCAGTGTAGATAGGCGTAGATACTTGGGGCCTGTTGAACGCCGTGGAGGCAGTGTTGATGATGGTCCCGCCTTGACCTCCACGATCTTTGCCCATGAAACGGTAAGCCAAAAGCGTTCCGCGAATCACTCCATTCTGTAATTCAGTGGAGATGTTTTAGATGTACAATCTAAAGCATGTATCAATAAAATCAATGTTATCCATTTGGATAGTCCAATGATCACAGTATACTATGGGTGGGTATAAAAAGTTCAATGTTGCGATAAATCTGCCATCCTTGTTTCGATCAGCGAAGTGAAGTTAAGTTCTTTCATTCTTACAGGAGACGCGAATCCCACAGTAGAATTGAATAATTGGTTTTGATAACTTCGCAAGAAGTTTTATTATTGCACCAAAAACTAAATAAAATAAAAAATAAACTTTTAAGCTTATTCTAATCAAACCATACATGTTAAAATAATTTGCAACCTAATACGCGCATTATAATAATACAATATACTAGTATATTGACATCGAGAATTCTATCTGTTAGTACATATTAAGTAAGGACTGCTTAGTAAAAATAAAATTTATTTTTATTTCAAATAAGGGGAATTCATGAACATATTACGAAGTAGCTATTAAAACAATATGTGGAAAATAAACGAAAGAATTACGAAATGTCGCATTGCGACTATGGGTCAATGAATGCAACAAGTGCTTCGTCTGGGTTTCGCGAACGGTCGTTCCTGTTTTTTTATACCACTGTCCACGACCCTTATGTCCACTTTTCATATTCATTTTGTTACATCAACGTCATAGTAACATTATTGAAACCAATGGAGATGGTGGCTTTAACTAAGTTTTGAAAATATATTGCAATGTTTTTTCACATAGCAATCGTGTAAGATAAATGAGTTTTCTTCAGAAGAGTCGATGTTTACAATAATACTTTTTCTTTAATTTCAGACTAAAATTGGTGGCTCTTTCATGGGAAGAAGTGTAAAAATTTACAAACAAAAACCCTTTGGAATTGGAATTAAAACTCACGTCAAAAATATTCTTAGAAAGAAACGTTATTACAAACTAGATGATGACTTTAAAGATAAGACTGCTGGGATAGGAATTTAATATATAGCCAGAAGTAGTAATAAATATTTTTTGTAACTGTGGAGAAATAAAAAGTCCTTGGGAGTTTCTTGCCACTTCTTCTTGCAGGACCACTCAAGGTAAGGATTTCTTGAAGCAACGGCGTGCTTTGACTTTCGGAAAATGTTTGTAAAAACTAGCTTCGAATAAATTTTACTTCTTTCAGTATTCATTCAAGGTTGTAATACGAGTTTTTAGTTTAGTCATTTTTTAAGTGTGCCTTAAAATGGTTTACTTTCGATTTTTATTTTTCATAAAGCCCGTTTACAGACTGGGCGAGTTATCGGCAAGTTTAATTTCGTACCTGTAATCGGTAAGACAAGCGTAACTCCTTCGTAAACGAAATCAAATTGACATTGACACGAGCTTACAATTATTAACCGCAAAGTCTCATCTGTAAGCTATTAAACGTAATTCTGTAGTACTTCAATTCACTCCTTACGTAAAGGATTAATCCTACATAAGTAACCACTTATCACTAAATACCCTATTTACCGCCGCTTTCAAATCGGCTTAGAGAACTAGGGTATTAGGGCGACATTATTTAAATTTCTTTTATAGATGTTTCAAAACGCTAACCTGCTAATTTGTGAATGGTATATTCTTATATTCAAACATTTATAGAAATGGTATAAAAATCTTAATTATAAAGTATGCTTAACTTGATTTTTACTTATAGATCGGCCGGAGACAATCCTTGCATATATTATTTATTAAAAGTATAATTACCGAAATAGTTAAATCTAAGAATACACATAAACATAACATATATATAACGACAAATGCATTCTGCAAATTTATTTTTCATAACAATTTTTACTAGAAAAATATATCAAAACTTCTCATACTCCATCGTAGATTCGTCTTTAATCCTCATGAATATTAGATTTATTATTTCCTATATTTGTGAAGGGCAACTTTATTGGGGGTACTTTATGCAGTAAAACCGAAGGATACAAAAAGGCGATTAAGGGTACAAATAGGTACTAAATAGAAAACAATTAAATTAAACATAATACGTACACTATCTTGCCAGAAAACCATCAGAGATGTCCATCTATATATAACCGTATACGTATAAAAAAATTCTCTCTAATCGCGTGCCATATATGAACGATATATGAGAAGAAACATTACTAGGGGCCTTTATTAACGCAATAGAACACAAAACAATAGTTTTGTCTGTATGTCTGTTTGTCTGTGAGTTTGTTCGCGCTGATATCAGAAACGGTCTTACCGTTTTCGTTCTGGTTTTTACTAATATATTGCAGTAAGCATCACTTAATACTTAAAGTTTGTTTCATTGCAATCTGTCTATAAATAAAAAAAGATATAAATTAATTTAAAATAATGCAGGTACTGTTTCTTAGTGTAGGGTGTAGTTTTCCCGAAGCGAAGCGAGGGCAGTTTGCTAGTACCTAATAAAAGCTAATAAAACTTACCAAATTCACGTCAACCTCTAGCTCCCAAAATCTGTCGTTCATAACGCCAGCATTGTTTATAACAATGTCCAGTCTGTTGAATACCTTTATAGTCATCTCAAACGCCTCTGCAATTTTACATTATACTTTACTTCTGTCTGCTTACAGAGCGAATAGCTTTGAAAAACAATCTTGTTTTTAATTATCTACTTACAATATAATAAAAATACCTCCACATTATCTAAATATAATTATTGTTGTGTCTAATTAATTAACTTAGTTTTTATTGTAGGTATACGTATATTTACTTATTTTTATCAATATTGATATTAAAATAGATACCTATTGGAAGCAATTCAGGTTCAAGTAGGGTATTTCTGATATAATCTTACCCTCATACTGTGGGTAGTCCGTAACATCGCACTGGCAAAACAGAACGTTCTTCCTCCCATACTTGACGCCCAGTTCATCCGAAACCTGTTCTCCAATATCTGAGTCGATATCGCAAAGGGACACCTGCAACGGAGTATGATATAGGCTTAATTTTATAGTCACATTTTGGAAGCATTTTTCATTGAAATCTTCTGACTGATGCAGTAGTAAGAAACAAAATATTGCTTGGTCAAGTTAAAAGTAATGTAAGGTTATCTTGGGTTTTACATTTTTGTTTAGACAGCAGTTGTGTCGTCTGGGATGTGTATGAATACGTATCTATGTGAATGTATACGCACTAAATTTGCTCATTTGTCTTATCATTTCCTCTTGCGGGTCTAGTGGAAGAGATTTCTAAAGGGAATAAGTAGTACCCTTGCACATTGCTACTTTTTTATCGTTGCCTATAAAATATTTTTGTGTGTGCATTAAAAGTAAATAAATTAATAAAAAAATTAAATAAATACGAAGGTAACAAAGAAACTATCACAAAATTGTTAGAATTTTCTCACGAAATAAAATATTCATAACACCATTAAACATATTTCAAAAACACATTTTTTTGCAATGTCCATAATGTTTTATAACGATGAATGGTCGCGAAACCTTAGAATTGTTCGCTCCCGTATTATAATCTACTTACTTGGTGGCACTGTATGGCTTTACCGGAATTAACAGCATAGATTATTAAAGCTTGAGAAAATTTAACAAGGTTATATCTTATTACCTTAAGTGTTACTGATCTTCATGGGCGACGGTGACCACTTTTTTTTTACATTAAATTAGTTAATGCTTGACACCAACCCCACCTGATGGTAAGTGGTGATGAAGTCTAAGATGTTGAACGCACTAACTCATAAATAGCCTAATCACTCTCCTCTTGATGACTCCCGCATCGTAAGTAGCCGGGAACACCGACGCGGGCAAGTTATTCTAGTCCGTTGCAGTGCGCATAATGAATGAAGACGCAAACCGCTTCGTCCGTGCAGGTGGTACGTTCACTACGTAAGGGTGGATACTTGCCATACGTAGAGTTGTCCGACGCAGCAACGACGATGGGGGAATTAATTTGAACAATTCCTGTGCACACTCTCCAAAATGTACCCTATAGAAGACCGAGACGCTGGCAACCCTGCGCCTGTGCTCAAGACTTTATAGATTGGTTTAAACCAGATCTGGGTCACCAATGAGCTTCTTTGCATGCCTCTCCATCGAGTCCAACGCAGAAAGATGACTGGTAGCACCAGTCCAAATGTGACAACAGTACTCCATATATGGTCGAACCTGAGCTTTATACAGGGTTAAAAGCTGATTCGGTGTAAAGTACTGTCTCGCCTTCGTAAGGACCGTTGCAAGTTTTCTTGCAGCCGTTGAGGTTCGACGAAACGTGAACTCCCAACAATTGAAGACGATCAATGCATTTCAAGGATACATTCTGAAAAGTATGAGTTAAGGTGAACAGGCTCCTCTTGGGGCTGTACAGACATGTCTGTGTTATGGTTTCATTGAATCTCACAAGATTGGCATCGCCCCATTCGGACACTGCCCGAAGTGTGAGACTCATACGTTCCACCATTGCCTCTCTTTGGCATTATATTTCGTCTCTACTGGCCCGAGGTTTCGGAAGGTATCTCTCCACTACTGCGCTGTCAGCAGGAATAGAGTAGCGGACAGAACGGGCCCCTGAGGAACACCGGTGGGTGTTGGTAGCCATTGATTGCGATGAACAACCATCGACGACAACTCGGAGAAACCGTTCGCTCAGATACTCCTTTATCCAAACGATAAGGCCAGAGGAAATAGTATACGCTGAAAGCTTGCATCACAGGCTAGCGTGCCAGACCCTGTCGAAAGCCTTCGAAACATCGAGGGGGACGACTTAGCATCAGGTGGCTCGTCTGCTCTTTTGTCGGCTATTAACATAAAAAAAAATTACAACGACAGCTATGACATATATGCCCTATTACATACCGACCAAGTAAGATGTAAACATCCTCGCTGTGTTAGGCGAATCTCAAACTTATATTTCATACAAAAGGCAGAAAGATAATTACCATCTAATTTTTACCTTCGTGAAAGTCTCGAAATTTTCAATTGTTCTACGTTTTATTGTCACATTAGTATAACACTGTTAGAAAATTCTAGAAACAGTGAATTTAGTAGTTCACCTGGTATCATTTGTTATTCAAATGTAACGCGGTCAGAGCTATATTATACAAATACAATATATATGCCATATCTATGACTAAAAGTGACAGTAGTTAGTGACTAAAAGTGACTGTTGAATTAGATAGTGTTTGCGGAGTTACAATGGTGTTTTATGCAATGCTAGAATTCTGACACGGACTACAATGGAAGTGCATGGAATCAACTGCCGGGAGTCGGGAAGCCTGCAACGTTCAATCAAGGGTTGACCGCAACTTGATACGGCGCAGTGTGATTCACATAACTTTCCGCGTATTTTTGTATATACGTATGGAAGGCTTTTTCTATCTTAAATGTGTAAAACATTACAGTAAACATTTTTAAAAATTTTCACCTTAATTTAAACATTAAGTTTTAAATCGAATATAGCGAACTAAGAGTGTTCTTCTTCCTTTCGTGGAATCGATTAAAAAATTTAATCGCCATCTTGCACCGACCGTTAATTTGGCTTCATATTATAAAATTAATGGTATCTAAGGCTTTAGTAATATTTGTTTTACCATTTTTGGGAAATCTTATTCAATAAATACCTCTCTTATATTGATAACATGTTTAGTTTTAGTTATTTGAACCTTAATAAAACAGAGTAAAGTAAACGTAGGCTGAGCAAAATAAATGTGTAGGGAAGAACACAAAAACTTGGTAACCGGCACATGAAATTTATTTCCCGTTATGTAATTTTTTTAAATATGATCGTTAACATGTAATTTTGGTAATTGCATACTTGTTGATGTTTCAAACGAAGTTTATAAAAAATCGAAGTTTATAAAAAAAGAAGGAGTTTATAAAAAATCGTTTGGTTTTATTTTGTAATTTAAACATTTCTTTTTTCAATAAGTTTAACAATTACTATTTTATTACTTTGTTAATGAGTAATAAACAAATAAGTAATATCTTAATAATGGCAAAAACATATTTTATATAATTATTACAGCTCTCATGTGAGTTACGTAGGGAAAAATCAGAGCATTTTCTTTATCTTAAACAACCATAAACAATATTTTTAAAAAGTTTTTTATCGCTGGTGAACAATGTCACTTTTGTGAGTTACCACGTTTATATTTTCTTGAGTCGATGTGTTCATTAAATAAATAATACCCGAGTGAGAACCGCCCCGCCTAGTACGGGTTGAATAATTTTATACGTTTGATACGTCCATCCGCCATTCATTCGGAATAACTTATCTGTTAAGCGGTAAAAGTATCAAATAGGTGTCGTGGTTCCATAGACTATCTTGGAAATACACTCAAACATACAAAATATTATAAAATATATTACAGATTAAAAACCATGAAATTTTTCAATACCAGTAGCAACGTAATGCAAAAACTGACTTCTCCCCTAGTTTTGCTCAAAACTAAACTAACAATGCAAATCATAACTACGTTTACCAACAAAGTGGAGCATCGGTTTAAGATAGCGAAGCGAAGAGGAGGAACCATCACACTCTGGTGTCGACTATTGAACTTATTGAAATGGTAGTAGAAGCAAAAACTGACAGGAAAAGGACACTTTTCAGCATATTAGAGTTACATTGAACAACCATTGAATTAACGAAGTCTGATCCTCATCAGCCAACGATTTTTCTGTTATATTTTATTTATTTCTAACTTGTTAGTAGTCACGGCTAAAACAAACTCTTCAAAGACTGTTTTATTTACGGGAACTTTTAATTTCTTTCATCAAAAGTAATAAACGCGATTTTCACATTCCTATCTTTTACATAATTTCATATTCCTTGGTTTTTAAGAAGCTATCGAACATTTGTCATAATCTATAAATACATAGGTAAGAGAAGACAGTTCACTACTTTTTTTGCCAACTGATTTTCTTTTTCTTTTATTTTGTATCTATTGACAAGTTTACAGAAAAGTATATGATGGAATTTCAACCGGAAGAACACCAGTTACTATAATAATACGTAACAAACAAACATTAATTTTTTAATATTGAAATCTTACCAGTTCTTGTTTATAAAATCGAAAGTAAAGTCCGATAAACTGAGAGTTCAAAGGTTAATATGCGGTGGTTGAATTATAACCCAAACAATCCCGGATAAGTATTTTACAATTATTTTATACATGGCGAGCCATTTCTATTTCGGTTTTGTTCTCGATAAGTCAATGACACGACAAGGACGATAAAATTCCAATTCAAAAGAAAAATCAATCTATGAGTATAAGCGGCAACACTCCGTAGAAGTCTTGAATTTGTTGTTGAATATTGCGTTGCTTTATTTATAATACTTTATTTGTTAATTATAAGTGCACATTTAGCTTAATTATGTTTTGAAATAGCTCTCTCCATAATCTACTCGACCTCGTTGTTTGAAGCCGCACTCGAAATACGTAAATAATTGTCGGTTCTAATATTATAATAATCAATACTTTAGCTTGTATATAGAAATAACTTCGTGGTACTTGCAACTACGTTATCTCAGTAACCCACAAGGAAACATTAAGTTACTCCGACGTCCGGAACGCCGGCAAAAATCAATACAAATTTGTTGCCGCGGACAAGGAAAATCCACACATAATTACGTTTATTCAAGTTATTATTTCTAAAATACTCTTATCACAAAGTCTTAGATGTCTTTGGTGTGCAGTTAGTTGCACTGCGTTTATCTTTTGCCTTGAACTAAAGATTTGTTAATCACCACTTGGCATGTGTGCGAATCTTATGTTTACTCAAGATAAATCACTCACCTTAGCTCCTTGCTTGAGCAGTTCTTCGCTGTACGCGAGCCCGATGCCGGCAGCCGCGCCGGTGATGAGAGCCACCTTTCCCTTCAACTCCATTGCGATACGTAATTTTCTATTTTGAGAGAGGACTGCGCCCGAATGTGGCCGCCACTACGCTCGATGTGGGTTTGCTTCGATCGAGACGGTGCCAGGGGACGCGGGGGCGGTAAGGGGAGTGCTCCCCGTTTCACCCCAAATTCCCCTCCGTAGTAAATGTACGCACGATTGCACGGCACTCTCGCTATCTATCTAGCTACGTTCATGTGAACATTTGGCTCACAGGACATTTTCTACGCGTGCTATAAATAGGTTTCGTAGTACGATTCACTATGGGATCACCTCAGCCTTTCACATGCCATTGTATTCTTTCAGTCATGTGAGCAAATGGAGTAGATGTAGACAAACCCAATTAAGATTTTAATCCTGAAAAATCAGCCTATAATAAGCTCGGATTGCGTTGAAAGAAAAACTAAATTTTCCCGTACACATACTTTTTACTTTATTTGTGAATTTCCAAATAACTCGAGTACAATAAATTTTTCGCAATAAATTTTTTACATATTTTACCATTTTTAAAACTGACTAGCGGAATATCACAGCGAACGGTGCTTTTGGCCACCGAAATATTATTTTTACCTAATTTTATATTTTTTATAAACGCGACCATATCGATTGCCGTATGCAAACTGTATACAAAATCACCGAAATAAATAATATCATAAATTCAAAACGTAAAACTATTAAATTTTACAAATCTTGAGCTTTAATATAAGCTACTATCAAAAGTATCTTGATCGAATTCTGTCGAGCCATGATTTAAGTCGAACGTACAAAAACTTATATTATAATACGTCACAAAATTATAACCATGATTTAAGATTTATTTAAACAAAATATCCTACACAAAACACTATTTACAATCTAACTATTTGTTAGCCCCTTTAACATGCGCATTCCTTTTAAATTGGTAACTATTATTTTTAAAAAGTGGGAGAGATATTGTTTGAATTATATTTATCTATAAAGGAAATTACATATATCTACAATTAGTACGAATACATCAAGGAACTACAAAAATCTATTTCTTTTTTAAATCTCCAAAAGCTTCTTATTATGTATATATCTATGAATACTGTATTTTTTGTTTTTTAGCAATACAATGTGGGTATAAAATACATATAATATCGATGTTACATTAGGAATTTTAACTATTGCAATCAAACTAATCAATCTAAAAGATTGACCAAAACAAAGCGACCCACTGCTGAGCTTTACTCAATTATTCTCGCAGAAGCATATTATTGTGAAAATACCGAAAATGAATGAACAAAGATAAATTTTTAGTAAACATTCCTTGTGTGCCACAAAACTGCAGTTAATATACGCACGTCACTACTTTTGATATATTTATCCAAAATCATGTTTCCTATTTATCAAAACACATGATACCAAAAGGGACGGTGATGATTGGTAATCGACCCCTTGAAATAATTTAATTGCAACATCATAATAATTTCCAAGACAAGAGAGTTAAAGATTTGAACAGTTGTTAGGTGTTCAAGTATATTAATGGTAACTTTCATTATGTTTCCAATAACAAAACTTTCCTTGTGGAATAGAACCTTTTCTATCTAAACGGGAATTTTACAGATTTGGAACTATATTATTCCTAAGGGGCCAATTTATACATATACCAAGTTTACAAAAGAGCTTAGTTTATAGAAATATTGCGTTTACCAACAGTGCTGAGTTTACCAGAAGCGCCGAGTTTGTAGCAATGTCGAGTTTACGAATGGTGTGCCTGATCAGCGCCGGCCGCGGGGACGGCCTTAGCGAGGTACGAAAATGACCTGGCGTTGGGCAGGCCGGCAAGCACGCACGCGCTTAGAGCCGACCTGTTCAGGTTCATGGGCGCCGCGTCGTACCACTCCATCGTGTCGCCGTCGTAGCACTCCACGTGTGGTATCGTCGTTGAACCTGGCAAACGCTCCTTGTTCACTGTTCGTCATATGTTCGGTGTCATATGTGACTAATGGCGCCCTATTACCCATCAAATTTTTGCGCTCGCATTTTCAATCAAATTTTACCAATAAAATTGAAATGTTCTTCAATAAAGACTCGTCTGTGGAAGTGTCCATTGGGTGGTTAGTGTGTTACAACACTTGTAAATGACACTCTACCTAACATCGTATAAGCGTAACTCAATATATTTAACAACACATACGTACAAATCTACAAATTATTATAATAGAGGGATCTTCTCTCGATTTCGATTCTAGGAAATGTGAGTCATTGGCGACGCACGAAAAATGTTATAAGTAATTTTGTTTCGAGTTCAAGATTTGCTTCAACCATTAGTCAGGATTAGGCCCCGTTGTAATTGAATCTTTCGAAGTGTATCCAACCACGCTGTTTCAGTGTGGATTTAATTGGTGCAGTAAGTATAAAATATATTCATTATAATTACATATCCAAAAAGTTACTCAAAGCAATATATTTGTCTGGATAGCTCAAAATCACATACTAACAATTGACGAATTATTAAAGTAAGTAATTATTATAAACTGCAATAATTAATAATTACTGTAAATCGTCAAATAATCTTGTGCAGACAATGTTTTATCCCGCTTCCATGTCGTAGAAGTCTGCAAATTCACACTTGGCCAGCGTGTGAAATATAGCCGAAATATCTTTTATTCTAAGACCCGAACCTAAAAGTGGATCATAACTGGGTATGCTGATACAGAAAATAACTTACCGTTAAACCCTCCGATGACAAATATCATATCATCGAGTAGCACAGTAGCGAAGTTGCTTCTGGCGCTAAACATCTCGGTGACCTCCTGCCACTCGCCGCTGCGCTGAGGGTTGAACTTCTCCCCTGTACAACGACTGACGCTTAGTCGGACTCGACCGGTTCCACTTTGTAAAACTTTCCCTTTGGCAGTTCTCAAACTTGTACTGATGTTCAGCGAACCGATTTAGTTATAAACTATAACACCGTATAAAAACTCCGGTACTGTATAAAATATAATGTATATAAAATGATGCATTTATTCACCATCAAGTGCCTGTCGGTGCACAGTGAAGTGTCATTTATTCAGGATGACTAATATATTATAAAAGATGAATAATTGGTTTATTTTATAGGCAGTACAAGCAAGTTTTTATTCATATAATACAACGAAGAAATTGCGCAACTCAAATAAGGTATAACCAAAAATATCTGATATCTCGTAAGCAATGAAATCTATTATATAAACTAACTACGTAACTTAACAAAATAATATCTGTTCGAAACCTGTACATAATTGTTAAAAGCCTATTCATATGAGTGTTACATGCCTAATACACTGTTTTTTAAATTCCTCATTTACACCGTATGGCCGCAGAACCATGGCTAATTATTTTTATTCATATTACGCCTTTGTTTCGGAGTAAAAAAAATACAACTATCCAAATTTTTTATGTGTCACTATAGTTTCCAATATAGCTGAACATCCAGACAGATGAAAACATACAGACAAGACGAACAGTTAAGAATTTGAACCTTGAAAATGAGGAGACTTTTCTCCATCTATTTATTTGTTCTTATTAAAGTAAATAGGAAAATTGGTTAATCTAATGTTATTATCTAATTATATATAATTAAATCTAATGTTATAATTCTTATTGGTCCTTTCTACTTTAAATCCCTGTTTATTTTCTAAACTTTTATACATTTTAATAACTACCCTATTATGTAAAATATTGCAGCTATAAACGATTTCCAAGTAAGGCAAAAATAAGTATTCTATAAAATATTGAAAAAAAAAACGAACCAGTATTCAAACGGCTGTATCCGTTGAAACCTCCGAGGGCATACAGGCAATCTCGGTACGCGATGAGACTGACCCCGGACCGAGGGCTGAGCATCGACCTGATGAAGCTCCACTGTTTCGTCTCCGGGTCGAACACTTCACCTGAACTGAGGACTTCTTGGCCGTTAAATCCACCCACGATGTAGATCTAGTCAGAATAATAAATGGTCACACACACCAACACTGGGATTGCACTTCTCGTCTTCGTTGGTCACCGTTTTGACGTACATGCAATTGTATGTTTATTTAGGTGCAAAGACATGCAATCCATCTTTTGTTAAGTAAAAAATTCCATGAGGTAACTGACTCTAAATAATATTACCTACAGCTAATAAGTATTGTTGGAAATGTCATAACCCCAACACCCATTAAAAATTTTCTCGAAGCAATTTGCTTTACGGTAGAATAAGCAGTGGGATGATAGTTTTAGCCCAAGCTAGCAATACAAATTCTATAATGTATCAAAATCTTTCAGTATTAAAACCTGACATCGTCATGAAACCCAATAAGCTAAGGATAATTAATATTTATAATGGAACATGCCTTCCCGCCCAGTGAGGCGGCGCTGGCGTCCGACCGGTGTTTATTCATTGGTGTCGTCATCTCCCACTGATTCTTGTTAGGGTAGTACCGCTCCACGGAAGACATTCGCGTCCTACCGTTGTATCCTCCTAGCGCGTAAATGAGCCCATCTAAAAATCATTGCATACATCATTCCTTCTTTTATTATTCTATTCCATTTACATTTAACAAAACTTTTCAATTAACCTTAGGGATCGGTACGCTGTTGAGCTGAACGTAATTAATTTTATTCTTATACTATTTCTAATAATTGAGTAATTTTTTATTTTAGGTTCGTGTAAAAATCAGTGGAATACTTTTTTAATAATCCATCCTTCTATTTATTTTATTTATTAGATTATATACACACAATTACAGGTATTAGTAAACCTAGACAAATTCGTACAACAGTGCTACTTATTTCATTTTGAAATCTCTTCAGTAAACCTACAATAGAAGACAAATACCAACATATTTGTCTATTATTTTAACAATTAACAATAAATAACATATTTTCTTATTATTATTACAGAACGTAAATTAAATAGCAATAATTAAATATCAGCATTAAAATGAATAACATAACCAGTGCTACCAATCGCGGGGAAATCCTCGTTTTGCGGGGAATTTAGGGTTAGCATGGGAAGAACAAGGGGAAAGACAAATCAGGGAATTTCGGGGAATATAAACCATTTTTTTGGTAGGATAAATCTATTTCATGTCAGGTAACAACTAAATAATCACGTTCGGACTTGGTAGATACATCTCGAAACTATCTCGAAAATATCATGTTGAATGGCAACACCACTCAAATGCCTGCTAAACTGTCATTTGAAAACGATTTTGTATTTTCTACAGCATTATTAATTCATTTTTTAGGTTTGTCGATTTTTTTTTATTAATGTGTACGGTTGAAATTTTCAATAAAACTATTAAAAAGTAGTTAAAAAGTGCAGAAATTGTAAAACAAGTAATATAAAAAAATTCCTACATAGGTCAACAAAGAACTTTCAGTACTTTTTATCAAATAATTACATTTAAACTAATTTTGTATAAAACAGTGTTTTTATTCCAAAAATATCATATCAGGGGAATTAATTAAAAGAAGCCGGGTATTTCGAGGAATTACACTGACGCAGGGAATCGCGAAATGTTAATTGGCAGCACTGAGCATAACACTAATGGCAGTGACGGCTGGGGAATTAACTTTGCTTTTCCAATCGGTGCACTCGGACTTGAATATATATATCAATAAAAGTAATATTTTAAAATATTATAGCCTAGCCTAAGAGATGCATTTTAAGCGAAATAAATTGATAGTTATTTTAAATATTACCGTGAGCGACAACGCTGACGTAGCACCTCGCTTGGTACATGCAGGCTCTTTCGTGCCACGTGTTCGCCACGGGATCGTAACAGCGTACTGTGTTGAAGTGGTCGCTGCCATCGAAGCCGCCTATCATGTAGATTAGGTTGTTCAAAGCACATAGGCCGTGGTAAGCGCGCGGCGTGAGATCCATGTGAATTGATAAAAACCATCTGTCCGCTCTATGAGGCAAATTCAAAACAAAGTATGTTACGGAATGTTACAACGTTTTTATGTCAAATAATCGGCAAGGTAAGGTGATAAAGGAGAGTTAACAAGTCAGACAAGTAAAAACTCTTTAACCAAGGATAAAGCTACTTCAGTCTGGATTAAATAGGAAATATGAATACAATGTATCCTATATTTCCTAATGAATCCTATATTTGTATTTTATATAATTAGTGATAACGTAAATAACCTGGTTTTTGGGCCTGTTACCTAAGGTAATAATTTATAAATAGCAGTCGACATTAATTTTTCGTCGTGTTTTAGCTGCCATTGTGTGGGTGTGTGCAGGGAAATATGAAGATTATCAAGTGAAAAATAAAAACCCGCATGAACCAGGCAATAAAGCAAACGCCTTATTAGCCATTTTGCACAAGACATCAGAGTTCGAGGTAGTTCGTAAAATTATGATAAGAAATACTCCTAATAAATCAAAATGTACGATAAAAAATGCTTGTTATAAAAAAAATTCAATAAGCTCACGGGAAAAATATATAAATTAAATTAGGAATATAATATGACAAATCGTAAACACAACCAGTAATTAAAAAAAACACCCAGTCTTCATACTTTCTTGATGTTAATTCGCGGACGCAGATGTCACGTGTCGGATTAACCAATAACGTGTTTTGATGTGTTAAAATTCCCCTGGAATTTTTCCACTTTTTATTGATTAATATAGCTTGTAACCTATTACACAGGAACGCAATCCTAAGTAATTATATAATTTACATAATGCCAATTTTACATTTGCTTAAATTCCATAGTGATTGTGTTTTATTAGAAGTCTTCATGAATAAAAATAAAAAACATTAAAGTTAACCTTGTATCATACGTTTCTACAAAACTAGTAGGACTTCCCGCACTCCATCCTCCTACTGCGAATAAAATCTCGTAAGGTATCCGCGGCCGAGCCAATGGATCATTAAGATCGGCTTCTATACCAGGCCTCGAATCCAAAACGGTCAAAAAGACAACAGCTGGATATAATGCCTCTTGACATTTCTAAAAAGGATAAAATTGTTTCAATATAAAAAAATATGTTAAACAAGCAGTACAATTTACGATGTAAGGGGGCTCCGTCTATTCTTAAGTCCAAGCCAATATACCTACAATATACAAGCCAAATAGAAATCGCTGGGCTTGGTACCGCCCAGTTTAATTCCAAAGATACTTGCATGGCGTATGACTAGCTACCTACCTCCTTCTAAAATCGACCGTGAAATGTTTAATAGGTCTTTCGGTTGCAGAGTCGGAGAGCCAGTAATAATGCTGGTCCCCTTTCGATCCTCCTCTGCGATCGGCAACACATCGGTTTGTCTTTGGTGTTACTGAAGTCTACCGGCGATGTGACCACTTACCATCAGATGGCTCGTATGCTTGTTTGGCGAGTAGTTACATAAAAAAGGAGATGCACAGACTGATGATCAGTGGTCATTGCCCCCCGTAGTGATCTGTCACACGTTGCATGTTAAAAGAACATTAAAAGACATATAATTCATATTGACCTCATCATCAGTAACTGGTTGCCACTGTAATATTTTTGATTTAAAGTACTTAAAACTTATGTGACCATAGCGCACACAAGACAGCAACGATGGGATATAAATTCGTCTGTTTTCTAAATCATGTTCTATCCATGTTTTTATCGCTTGAAATACTATTTCCTCATTTCGAACATTTAATTCATCGTCTCTTAATATATCTTCTAATTCTTCAAAGGATAGTGATTTAAATTCACTGCACTCTTTTAAAATTCTAGAAAAATGTTGTCTTATGTATAACTTTCCTTTTTTTTCAAGTTCACTACAAAAGTAGCATCTCGCAAATTTAAATATTCCCAGGCAATTGTGCGGTCTAAGCTCGTGTAATAGAAACTGGCAACATAATTGAATAACTCCAACGACATCAAACCGATCTGCGTACGGTAGCAAGTATTCCACATTTTCAACGTTTACTGCACATGTTCCTGTGTATGCATAATCAAGAATTAAGCTCATGTAATAACTTGGTACATCAACAAATATTTCGGTTTCCTCTGGTTCTCCTTTTTTCAGCGAATTTATAAATATGGCTCTAAAGTAAGGACTGATTGCCGAGAGTATCGCTCTGTGTATTCTTATTGATTTCATATCCCTACATGTAATCGTACCATCGCAAAGTTGACCGTTCTGTCTTAATTCGTTCCATATTGCTGGAAATTCTACTATTGAATAATTTTCGGGCAGGCATATACATTTCCTTTTTCTCGATACGGTCTTTTTTCTTGTTAAACGGGGCTTTGTAGATGATGAAATACGAACTGAATTTTTATATTTTGTTAATTTTCGGTGTTTCGTATTAAATTCCATCCCTTTCCGAAAAACGACAGTCAAAAGTTGCTGTCGATATGACAGCTATTTTTATTTTCAATTGTTTATACCATAAAATAAAATAAAAATATTTTAATACTGCCTGAGATGACCAAAATATTTCTATGTGTAAACCATAAAGTTAATATACTAGCGTAATAAAGGAACACAGTGTGCGAGTGAGATTTCGAGCTTTACGGAAAAAACTACTTGTGAGAAAGAGACTCAAGAAAATTGGCCATAGGACTCTTTTCAAACTACTTACTCTTCATTAGTCTCCTGTGAAAAAATTGCTCTTTGTTATATTATTAATTTCCTTTCAATCCTAATGTATTTTATCGGACAAACAAAAGTAAATACGAGGATGTCGTGTTCTCTGTGAGACTGCATAGTCAATTATAACAATAACCCAAACAAAGAGACATTCCACAGGTATGTACTGATAGTGCAATACCACTTTCACGATGCTTATTTTCATAGAAGTTGATCTTAAAATTATATAAATGAGGATTAATAATATACAGTTTTTTTTATGCTAATAGCCGACAAACGAGCAGACGAGCCACCTGATGGTAAGTGGTCACCGTCGCCCATGGACATCAGCAAGACCAAAGTTATCACCGATGCGTTGTCGGCCATGAAATGAGAAGAAGGTAAGGAAGAAGTTACTGACTCTCAAGCTCCCAGCCGTAACACAACGAGTTGTTTGGCGGCTGACTCAAGCAAGAGGGTGGTAGCTAGCCAGGCAGGCTTCACAAACAGATAATAATACCAGTATTAATATTAATGACTTAATAATAATAATACTGATAATATAATTCATACGCGAAGCCCTACCACCAAGCAGGCTGGCTTCTGTCGCCTTTTACGACAGCCTGTTTTACCAGCATGGGATTGAGGGTAATATTCTAAGCCGCTCTAATACGGCTTAGAATACTACTCCTTAGAATGTACACAACTATGTATGAACTACGAATGAACTATGAATGAACTACAATGTATTTTATGTATACCAAAATATGTGTTTTGGTTGGGCCAGTCATACTGCCAAGAACTTTAACTGGCGTAATATTTCTAGAATTCTTAAGAGACGAACTTCCTTTATATTTGGAAGAGGTACCGCTTGCGATACGCAGAGACATGTACATATTTGCAAATGGATGGATGTCCTGCACATTATTTTAGAGCGGTCAGAAGTTAATAATTATTATTGTGATCGGCCGATAAGGGCCCGTTAGATGGTCTGTGCGATCCCCCGACATGACGCCACTTGATAATTTTTTATGGGGTACTATAAAACAACAGGTTTACAGTACCCCTATCAATAGTGAAGCTGATCTTTTTTCGAGAGTGGAAAACTGTGCTCTAAATATAAAAAAAACAACCCCGAAATTATTCAGAGAGCAACGCAGAAAATAATACTTCGAGCGACGTTATGATTACAACAAAGGGGTGACCATTTTGAAAATCTTTTATAATATTTTTTGTTAATAAAATACTTCAATTGGTATTAAAAATGTTTTTTATTAACAACACCCTTAAAAACTGCCTTTGTTTAAGCGCTCGTAGCAAACGTTATGTTTAAGTTAGTAGCCTGATTTTTTAGTATCTGAAAGCTAATACGATAAATCAGTACTATTCAGTATTATTGGCAAGCATTTTAATTTTTGTTTGAACATGATAACTCTCTTAGTTTACAAGTTATAGCGATTTATTTACTTAAGGTACACAATTACCAAAAAAAATATTTCAAAAGGTCATAAAATAAAAATAAAAAAAATTTTTTGGCGACAATATGCAGTTTAATTTCGTCTGTTTCAATATGTACACATAATGGAGATTCACAATGTATACATACACTTATGAATGTTATTATTTTGCTTTTATTACCTTATTGAAATGGTCCGTTATGAAAAAGGAAAAAATAGTTTGTGAAATTCTGGATACCCTTAAAAACCAATATCTAACTTAAGCAGATGCGGTTAATATTGATTGAATCATCTAGTTATCTAGCTTCTCTGTGCACGCAAGCTGGCAACTCTGCATTCAAATTTCAAAACATTACTGTCAGCTGTCAGTGACCCATTGTTTTTGTCTACAGCCTTTCTTTTTCTTCCGGTTGTCAATATGGTGAGTTTTGTTGAGGAGAAACTTAAAAATTATCAATAAAAATCCGTGGCAATATAACGCGCTGTGAAGAGTTATAGAGTTTTGTGTTTAGAACACGTATTGAAAGATGTGTTACGTTATTTATTTCAGGGTGTCGACATCAATCATAAACACGATAGGAAGGTACGGCGTACCGAAGTTAAATCTAAGGATGTTTACCTAAGATTGCTTGTTAAAGTAAGTACATCGGGTTTACTTCAATTATTAGTGTATGTTCAGTCAACTTACGGCACTAGAAATTTCTTTGAAAAAAGCAATATCTAACCTCTTGATATTTTGATAGCTTTACAGGTACTTGGCAAGACGTACAAATGCCAAATTCAACCAGATTATTTTGCGGCGGTTATTTATGAGCCGCATCAACAGACCTCCAATCTCGTTGTCCCGTTTGGTACGTCACATGAAAAAGCCAACACGAGAAGGTTTGATTGCTGTGGTTGTTGGTAATATAACCAACGATGTGAGGCTTTACAAGGTTCCGAAACTGACTGTGGCCGCTCTTCACGTAACCGAGAAAGCCCGCGCCCGTATCTTGGCTGCTGGAGGTATGTATGTTATATAGTGTTTACTATGTTGAAGATTATTACAGGATTAGAGAGAGCTGCCTGCGATATAGTTAAATTATTATAGGTTATTTTAGTGTTACTGGGATGATGAATAGCATTGGATACCTTATATTGTTGGTAGGTTATATGAACAGTTAAAGATTATTAAGTAGTTTCAGGATTGGTACTTATAACTGGGTTTATTATAAATTTAAAACAAATATAAATTCAAATATTTGGAATACTAAAGTTATTTTATTTATGCTACTTTTTTAAAATGAGCACAATAGCTTAAATAATGTTTTTAACCCATTGACTGCCAGACATATTTAGAGCGTCTTGCCCTGGGTGCCAAGGTTTTATTTTGAAGAATACATGAAAGTTTACAAAATATAATTATATTAAGTTACTAATACAATATTGTAATAGCATTTACATTAATTTTTATTTAATAAAAAACACTACGAGATATCTCGTAGCTGGCAGTCAATGGGTTAATACTATTTTGAGTCCCAGAAGTTGTAAGTGAATTATGGTTTATCATGAATATTTTCCAGTGAGTGCTCATATTAAATTTGACTTAATTTGGGCGAGAATCTTTATTAATAATAAAATTGCAATAAGACTAAATTTATACATTAAATATTTTTATGACCGTTTGAATATAGATAGAATTAGAGTTAGGCTTTATTATCCATATAGAGGTCTGTCTTATGTATCATACTAAAACGGAAACTGATTTGAATGATCCTTAACATATTAGTTTTGTATAATCTTGGATATTTTTTTATCCCGGGGGAGGGATCTGTTACCATGGAATAGGAAATTAAAATAATATATTGTCATTGTATTAAGAGGTTAGTAGATAAAATTGTGGTTGCCAGGCTATCAATCAATCATTCAATTCGTCATTTGATTAAGATATTTCTAAACACAATGCACAAGTTTTCTGAAGTGAAGCTAGAGCAAGTATTAGATATATCTTAGTCTGTTGAATAAGTGAGTATATGCAAAAATCCTGTCTTAATTTTTTTTATGACAAGGCTGCCTTTTTTGTATTTTTGGATTACTTGAATTAGACTAGAAATTACTTGTTTTCGTACATTAAAATTTTATCAGTAGTTATAAAACTAGCAACAGGTACACAATCTACCTGTGGCCAGCATTGACACCTATGACAAGCTGCAAATAGAATAAACCATATCAATCTGTTTTAGTCTTCTTTGTCATCATACTTGACTACTAAGAATAATTTGGTGAACAAGCATCAGTTGTTAGATTCTAATCTGTTATTTTAATTATCTCAAATTCTCAACAACTTCTTTCATTCTACTCTAGGAGAAATCCTGACATTTGATCAGCTGGCACTGCGCGCGCCCACCGGCCGTAAGACTGTGTTGATGCAGGGCCGCAGGAACGCTCGCGAAGCGGTACGTCATTTCGGCCCCGCGCCGGGAGCTCCGCGCTCACACACCAAGCCCTATGTGCGCACTAAAGGACATGAGCGCGCTCGCCCGAGCCGTCGCTCCAATGTTTAATTTAATATAAGGAGTTCTATCAATTTTTTGTTTTATTTGCATTTTATTTCCCATAAACAATAATACAAATTAGTAACTGTAGATTTTTTTTTATTTGGACTGTGTTCTATTACGAAAACAACAATGGTAGTGTATAAAGGCTTTACTATAGTTTGAAATTTTTTTTATCACAGATCCTCTACAACAAATTAATCACAGAAAGTATTCATCCAATACTTAACAAGTATTTCATCTTGAGGTGTTATACCTAATACTTGTTTTAATTGTGTGACTGCATTAGATGCATAACTAGATGACTGCACAGCTGATTTTAATGTTCTTGCTATCCTAGAAATAAAAATTGAATGAATAAATAAAATTAAAACGAAATTATAGATGAATTACAAAAATATACTGTACAATAAAACCACATTATATACAATTCAATAATTATATATTTAAATAACATGAAATAAATTACTTACCCCAACCATTCTAACTGCATTGATAGAAGATATTGTTTTAAGACAGTATCGTTAAATTTTGAGTTTGCTATTGCATTTTCTATTCGAATCATCATTGTGGGACCTGAGAAAAAATACAATCGCTAATTAGTCACAAATAAGTGTAATGGTTCAGTAGCCTGTGCCTTTAACCTATCTATCCAGTACATACATTTCATTGGTAGAGTGCCATTCCACTGACAGTGATAGTTCCTGTTTTCGGTTTCTTCTAGTATACAAACATTTGGCGATACAGCTACATCTAAATGATCTTGCATTGGAACTAGGATATTATGGTGATTATCATCTGGTAGCAGTGTGCTGAAAGTTTTTATTATTTTTCCAGGATCAGATGCTTTTATTATTATCTAGAACAAACGAATTTGTTATTAAATGACTTAAGCATTAAAGCAGTTATATGATAAAAATTTAAGCCACCTTAATGGGTCAATATTCCTAATATCACTTTCTAATTCAATCATTACTGAGTGAAGAGTTTCTTGAACCTAATTAATGCCCACTAGTAAAATTCTATTTAAAATACTCCATCCTAGTGCACTGATGGTAGACATATTCCAAACCTACTCGGTTATTAGGCATATGTCCTGCTATGGGCAGAAAATGTATTAATTAAACGAATCAAAAATACATACCTTAATACCAACTAATGAACAGTACAGCAAAATTCTAAAAACTTCTTTATTCAGTAAATTTTCCATGGCCCTAAGAGATATTGCACCATTATCATTTTTTGTTGAACAGGCATTGTCATCAAAGATAGAGTTCTTACTAGAGTTTGGTTGTATTTTCTTGAGCAAATCTTGACTTGTGTGTAGAGTTTCAGTAAACGTCAGAGCACCAGTTTTTAGCATCCAAGTAAAGTGAGAATGTAGCCTTTTGTATATATTTTCATCACCTATTAAATAAAATACAAATGTGTTGTTACTAGCTTTTCTTAATATCATGGAATGTTTATAACCCGGTGGCCTGTAACAGTCATTAGTCATCAATGAAGATAAGCAAGTGGTTGGCTGTTGGAAGGGCTTATAGGCATTAGGCCCAGTTGTTGGCATTGGACAGTGGCAGTTTTCGGAGGCATAAGAACTTCAGACAAATGGATTAGCGAGTAGCACTCTTCACTAATCCATAGTAAAGTACATTTTAGACATGATCTACAACACTTCCTTTTTCATAAAATGAGAGAGTTCAAGTAGACAATTACACAATATATTTATAAAAATGCAGTTTTTAATGACACTTAAACTTCACTATGAAAGATACCTGTAAGTTGTGTTAGCGACCTTGATTGTCCAAAATCATTTCTACCAGTTTTTAATCTCAAAGCCCTTTGAGAACAGATACTTTGCTCTTTATCATATACAATTTCTGCAAGATGTTGTAATTCCTTTGATATTTTCTGCAATAACGAGAGTGTCAAGGTTGAGGATAATTTCTTGTTTAACACATATTTTAAATCTTATTTACTTATGGTATTATAAAAAATTTACTAATTAAGGATAGAAGACTTACTTATTGGCCTTTTGAATATTAAACCTGTAGCTGTGGTGAGATGAAATACTAAGTGAAAACAATTTGTGATAACATGAACATTCAAATTCAATTAAAGCATTAATTAAACAGGATGCGATTAATGTACAAAAACTCTTTGCTTATGTCTATAATTCATGATTTTTTAACAACCTGCATATGTTCAGATAGCATTGGTGTGATTGTAAGCAGCATTATCTTATCCTTCATCATTATGATAATAGAGAAGTGCCTCTTTAGTCCCCTTGCCCGTGTGTCCTTTAGCTGGAACATAAGGCTCAGCACATGCCCTTGGGAATCACTAAAGTATACCACACCCCCTTCCTTGCTCCAACTTACCTGAAACATTATATGTTATATATCTGCCTGTCTAGAGTTACACTGGTGAACCAGTAGTTTCTTTAGATCATGAGACCACCTTTATGGAAATTAGATAATGTTAATCGTTGTTTTTAATCGTAAATTGTTTTCGTAATATGTTACTTACTTCACAAGTAATACTCCGTAAGGCAGCTTGTCTTAAAAATGCTGTAACATCTGCATTTGGAACTGACTCCCTGCTACAAAATATTGTACCATCAATATCCCGCGAGACTAGCACCGTATCTGGGCCCAGTGAAGTGCATCCACTGCACTGAACCGAACATTTAGAGGACTCTTCTGTATGGCTTTCCTCATGAGTTGTGAAAGTACAAAACAGTGGCCGTGGTCCATGGGCTTCACAAAAATGACACAGTCCAATAATAGCGTTCATAATCAATGTTGCGATACACTGTAGACATATACATATGATTATGCAAAAATAACTCTATTAAACGATTTGAAGTTCGTGCTTCGCTGTCGTGTTTTATTTTTCATTTTGATATAGATTTGTTATTTAACTTTTTACAAAATACATTTTAGGTTTTACTTTTTGACGTATTTGTAAACGTCAAAATTTTAGATCGATATTGTCAATTGTCTTGTCAAAAGCATGAACTATGATATAGTTAAAGTAGTAACAGAGAACCAACCATAATCGACACATTACTATAATCGAAACTTTGCACTATCGATTTGTACCTAATGTACAATGAAACAAAAATGAAGCAAGTATAAAAGAAGGACAATAAAAATAATACTAAATTCAATGGTCTTGTTAAAAGAGGCTTGTGACAAAATCACTAAGGAGAATTGGATGACTATGGTATAAAAAAAGTAAAATATAAAAAAAAGATTTTAGCAGACCTAAACATAAACAACATAGTTGAAAATGAATTACTTATATATGCGGGTTAAGATGCTCACCCAATGAATTTGTATCCGCATCAGATACTTAATAAATAATTTGAGTCTTTTTTCGGCAAAATTTTTTGTGGCAATTAGCATTAAATTGGCCGAATGTCACCTAATGGTAAGCAGATAATAGAAACAATATACAACGAATTCACAAAATTCGCACTTTCTCTTTAAAATATACGTGTAGTTAACCGCTTGCAGTATATAGGTGAAAAAAATGAGTATTAGCTGGTAACTTAGCAAAGAAATCGTTCCAGTTTATCCGAATAAACTATTTATTCCATGTGTTCTTTTGAATTTGTTCGTTCACCCCTTGAATAAGTTATGTCATACAATATTAATGAATAACGATAGATATAAATGGAAAAAAACTTAAAACGTTAACACGTAAAAAACTGGGCTATACTGGGCGGGGTCGTAATTTAGACAAAATTTCAATTGCGATTCAATTAAACCGTTTCAGTTATTATGAGTACCAGTAGCCAACCAGTTTACCGGAACAAGTTTTTTTTTTACATAAAATAAATTAACGTTTGATAACAATCCCACGTGATGGTAAGTGATGATGAAGTCTAACATATTGAACGCATTAATTTATAAAAGCCTATTCCCTCTCCTGTCGAAGACTCCCATATCATTCATAGTAGTTCTCTGTTAATCCATATTGTAGAAGAATGGTCGATATGCTTCCAGTGGACAAACTTTCGCCAGTTATAAGGAGTTTCTTTGCTCAGCAGCAGAATATAAAAACAACTAAGCTTACTATCTACTACTATGCTACTTAATATTGTTACTCTTGTTAGATCTGCCTGTCCATATCAGATTGAAACGAATAAAATAATAACACGGATTTGGAAACTTTATTCCTTCATGTTGAATATTTCTTACAACCGAACATATAATACAGTTAATCGTAACGTTCCAAGTAACGGCCACACCTAAACGTTTGGATCGAGTATTTGGATATGTATTTTTTAAATTTAGGATTTATACCTAACCCGAGTCGACTTTAGTTTTCTGTGACGACTAATTCAAGATAAAACATTTTGAACACGAGTTCTGATATAATTTTACTTATTCAGGATTATCTAGAAAACATTTCATAATTTGTATTGATACAGAATTTTTTTTTGTGAAATAATTCAAGAAAATTGATAAATTCACTGAAAACAAAGAGCATTAATGGTTTAACCACGTCATACAGAATCTTGTCATCACTACACTGTACCCTTACAGTGTACTAACCTTGCAAAGCATTTAACTTTTAAACTAATATCATTGTAACAGATAAGTGCTAAAATACGGAGCAACATAATTGAAATACAAATTCAGCAAATTTTTAATAACTCATTTATTGAACACTGTTGTACACTGAGTCCAATTAAACCTTTAACATCACAAGCACAGTTCCCATTTAGTCCACTACCTAAATAACATTAAGTTAATAATTTGACTGTGCACAATCACAGGAGGCGAAATGCTCACGAGGGTAATATATACATTACAGTATAATATAATAAATGTCACATGCCTCAAACACACCCTACAAGACATAGGCAGAAAAATATGGTAACAGGCCCGCAATGCAGCAACATGATTACAATACGAATAGTATATATAAGAAAGAAAATGTTTTGAATGTATGAAATAAATTATTTTAATTATAAACAAATCACATGTAACTGTGCCTATGGAAAAAAATTGTCTAAAATATTATTAAGCTACTGTTTTTGTATTTCACTTCTTAGAGACGGGCTTGTAGGCTAATTTTCTTGACTTGAGGGTCGACCACTTGTGTCGTTTGAAGTAATACACGACAGCAGCGAGTAGGACGAACATGCCGAAGGCTTTGATGGTCATCTGTTTTCGGTCATCGATTTCGGGCTCTGAAGCCCACTTCAGGAACGTGGCCACGTCCTTGGCCAGCTGTGAGGCGGTGTTGGGTGTACCGTCGCTGTATTCAGCGGCCTGGAATTGTTAAATTACATGTAAAATTAAAATTGGGGTGTATGGGCGCTGTCAATCCATGAATCCACACTACAAGGTCATTTTGTTTTTTTTTTGGGTTTGTTCTAATTGCCACTTAGTTTTAATATGGCCAACTTAACGTTTTTAACGAACTCAGAGCTTAATAATACAATTAGAGACTTTATGCATTCTTAATGAATGTTACAAATGCCATCATTTGCTGATTCTATGATATCAAAGGGATGATGAACATTGGTCCTGGCGTGTTCGCCATTCCACGCCAATGATATGTGCGGCAGTAGGATAATGTAGTCACTACATGTACTTTGTCTGTATGGTCTTATGTTATTCAAGAATATTTTTTTTTTTGTAAATGGTCGACAAACGAGCAGACGAAACACCTGCCCGTGCAGTGCCCATGGACTTCAGTAACATAAAAGGCATCACCAAAGCGTTGGCGACGGAAAAGAAAGCGCGGAGTACCCGCATTATTATGGATTAGAAACGCGTATGAAAAATTTCACTTTTGATTTTAGAATCAAGGTGGTAGCCAGTCATGGGGACGACATACCCTACCACCTTGAAGTACCGTCGGGATTTAAATGAGTGCAGAGTACCAGCCCAGCGACCTCCAACAGGCGGCACCGTTCGTCATAGCCTCGTCCGTTATTCAACAGGGTGCACCGTGACCAGAGGAAGTTTTAGGAATGGATGGAGCCCCTTACACCCCAAAATGTTTCATACTTGATTAAATTATGTGTCTAACACCGGCATCCTAGAATTTCTATCACGAAATTCAATACAGTCGACATATTTGGATTGTGACACACTGGTTGTTTTGGGGGGTACCATTCTCCAATTATAATGAAACCTAATATTTCGATTGCTTGTTTCAGTTGCATAAGTTGAGAACTAGTCAACTTCTATTATGACTAACAACGTATCGGTGATCCACGAAATTACCATCAGGTGACGCATCCGCTTTTTTACTTGAAAATGTAAGATTAATCTTGTGAAATGAGGACTTAATAAAATGACCCTGAATAATATGTTTTGTACCTATAGAATTCTAGTTGTGTTTAATGTATACAGGGAAATTTGTATTTGATTCCAATGTTATCACACATAAGTACCTAAGTTCACTGTACGTCATGTTCGTATCCTATTTACACTTCAATGCTTGGCATCAACCCAGAAAGAAAATACCTATTACATAATAATTGCAGAGGCAACTGAACTTTTGTATAATATTATATATACTATACAATATATATATACAATTCAGGAATGCGTCATGCAAGTAATTACATCCATTTAATGCAATAACTCAACTGCTCTGTTTTTACGACCATCAAGCATCATAGACGAACTGTTTCTGTTGTGATAGTAAAAACTTTAAATGCTGAAAATATTGTTTCAAAAATTTTGTATCAATTTATCATTAATAATATCATGCATGCCGCACGGTGCTCATGGCCGTTGTCACACACTGCTCCGACCAGAATCAAACTTTCGCTTGTCTCGCTTGACAGAGTTATTGTTAAGTTATAAAAATTATAATACATGGATACAAATCTTACCTCATCAAACAATACTTGGGCCATGGAGATGGCACCGCCCGGGAAATAGGGGTTATAATTCTGTCCTTCACGCAATACGACGCCGGCGGGGGGTTCGCAGTAGCCAGTGAGTAGTGCGAAAATGTAGTCCTCACCGCCTTTGCGGGCCGAGACGATCAGCGACAGGTCCGGTGGATAAGCACCTTTAAACATTTGTTTTATTTTATTGTAAGCTGATATTGCTTCAGCCCCATCTTGTCAGTGGCCATATAGCCTTAAATGCTGATGAAACGCATTAACTTATAAAAGCTTATTAGCGGTGGGCCTCAATACTTTTTCTCACTTATTATATGTCAATTCTTGACTACGATTCCACCTGATGGTAAATGACGATTTAGCCTTAGATGGTAATGTCCACTAATTTCGAAAATGTCTATTCACTCTTGACTTGCAAGTCATCCACACTGTAATCGGTTGGGAAACTGACTGGAGCAAACTTTTCCATTCCTTCGCAGTACCCCTATAAAATGAAAAATTAAAACAAGTCGTCTGCACCGGAAGGTAGTTTTATTTACTTTCTATCAATTTTTCATTATTTAGACCGGCAGCCCATGGGCATGCAATGTAAGCTCTCATTGTTATCTCTTGATAAAGTGGACTATGTTTTGTTCCACCCAGTTTTATATTGTTTGAACCCACCAATTTTGAACAGAAAAATATGTTAATGAGCTTGTTGTTAATTTATTGGTTATTAATATACATATTGTTTATATAAAAACAGTGTCGAAAAAAGATTGATAAGCAAGATATGAAGTCTTGAGGATTCAAATGGAATAATTAGTTCATCGAACAACACTCACAATGCCCATGCTAAAGTCTGAAATGGAGGTTTGTTTTTTTTTGTAGTAATAGGTCTGATAGTATTAGCTTGTTGGACAAACTGAAAGGGTTAGACTAAATGGGATTAATATCACTAGATAAATATTTTTTTAAGCTTATTTTTCAAAAAATAATACATTGCCAGAAATAGCACTAATGCTACCATTGTTTAATCACAGCACATCATGTCATTCCTGTTAATTGATATGGACAATGCTACGAATTCTGTTTGATTTCTATCTATCTAATTTCTTATGAAATCCCACCAGTCTAAGAACGTTATACATATATAATCTGTTCTGTGTATTATGTAATAAAATATGAGGTGCCGATTACTAAAAACTAACTTCAAAGTGCTAATTGTGAGTGGGCTTAAAGGTATCAAAGGTCAGGAATTCATTTTGTCATTTATATTTATTTACCATTGTTGGCAGCTCTGGCGGCATTTTCATTTGGGTATGGAGATGGGAAGTAATCTGACAGCTTGCCGGGCCTCTCAAAGTAGTTGCCCTCCTCATCAGGACCATCCTTCACCATTACCTGTTATATAATTTAATAATATCAATGATTGTTATAGCTATAGTATGGTATACATACCAAATTGTAATGGACATTTATTTTCTCAGTGTTTTTGACATTATATTGTTCACTGAAATCTTTGGTCACATTCAGTATAGTGAAAGTTGAAATTCACACAGTTATGTAGTAATAGCTATATAGTTTTGCTCGACCCCTTGCACTATGTGCTTATGTGTGAATAATGTAGGATACAATGTATATTGTGACCTGCACATTGATCAAAAAAGAATAGCTATAAAAGTTAGGTTATAATAGCAATGGCTATTGCTACAAAAGGAATCAAACCCAATATGAGGACAAACTTGAAAAAAATTGTGGAATGGATTGTGAGAGATTGAAATAATGAAACTTTTTGTTTGCAAAATACTTTTAAGACAGATAATGCTGTCTGTAACGCTTACAGCTATTTGTGTAGATACGCTGATTGTACATCATTGTATTATTTCTATTATTTTTAAAAGGCAGGATTATTTAGAATGACATCTCTGTTTTGTCGAAAACATGCCATTAGGAATTTTTCATTATTTGCTATAATACATTTAATGTAATTGTAGGTACCTCAGCGGCTTCAGCCTTGGCTTCTTCCTCTGTATGGGTGACATTGACCAGGTTACGGAAGGCGATGTATTGCAGCGAGTGACATGCTTTGCACACCTGCTTGTATACTTCGTAACCGCGACGAACGCTGGTGACAATAAATATATATAAATAAATAATAGGTCATGAATTATTTTTTAAAAGTGGATAAACCATATTTGTTGATGTAATGTTTATTTATCATAAGCATAAATCTTTTATTACACAAGTATTTAAAATCAGCTTACTTTTTCAAATAACAAGATAAAATTATATTGTGAAAACAAAATTGATACATTCCACATACATATATGGAGCAGGATAGACGATCGTGTGAATTTTGTATCTTAGCATATCCATGGTTGTATAAATAATCATTAAGCCTAGAATGACAATACTGTGCCTACATTTAAATTAAATGACATACTTAGCAATTTTTAAATCATGATTTTCATACTAAAAAAATGTTATAGTACAATCAATAGTCAATAATGCATGATATAAGATAGTGTAATCTAATCTAATTTAATTAAAGTTTAAGTAAAACTTTGTTGTCAGGTTCAAGTGACTGTAAAGTCAATAGCTTCAGAGTTATGAAAATTTAACTACAACTGAAACCAGGGTTAATATTTTCCTAAATATCAGCATAATTATCATAATGGATGACTGCTCTATTACTAAGTTTGGATCTTGTATCATGTTGCGAGTTGATAGTGACAATAATATTTTAATGATGTTAGTATTCAAGTTACACTTGTTTTAAATGATTTCAAAATAACTAGAATCAAGAAGTAATTTGACATAGTTCTTTAAATGAGAATATATGGCCACGGTTCAAAGGCAACCTAAAGCAAGCAACTGTAGCTTTAAATACTGAATTACGATTACTTAGACAAAGTATAGTACAATTTAAATTGTTGCTGCAATGCCGTGTGATATATGTTACATACTATTTTTTTTAACCGTTCAACAAAAAAGTATATATTAATTCACACAAACCTGGCATGGTCAACAGTTTGGATCCAGCCATTATGACTCCATGGCTGGTGGTAGGGGTGAGCCTCTGATCCTGAGGCTTGCACTGACTGTTCCAGTGCAAAAAGTAGGGCACCTACACCTCCACCCACCACTCCTAATGTGGATAGCAACTGCAATTTTTTTCATTTCAATAAAACTGTGTAATAATAAGGTAATTTATGTTAGCTTTTCAATGGAAAATTAATAATTTGTTTATACAACTATTAAATATTTTATGTCAATTTTAACGTAAAAATAAGACAGAAACTCAGTGGGAACTACCAAAGGTAGGTAATTTAAATATTGATTATTACTGAAATAAATTATCTACTTTCATGCCTCATGACATTAAGTACTATAAACGACTATATACAGGTCTGTCTATAGGAGTGGCCTATTTAAAAAAAACTTCAATGAAAGAATATGTTCTATTTTAAGTGCTTACCAATTTTCGGTTTCTTGTCCATCCTTGAGTGTTGGTCGACAGCTGACAAACCTGCAATGTATGGTCACCATTAATTTTCTGCACTTGTTACATAATGTTTGCAAGGTTATTACTAACTTTGCATAATTGGTGTTATCCTAAGACATCCTTATGGTAATACTAGCTCTACACACCCACTGTTTTGCATAATACACACGCGTAAGTCCAGGAAAATAAGTTATTTGTTAAAATACACCCTTACACCATGGTGTAATAACTTCTTCTTAGGTCATATTATGAAATTGCCAAACCTCTGAATGGCACTACATTACATATTTATATACTCAATTTGTTATTAATTACGATTTTTAGTACCTGGGGTGCAACTAAACCATAATTTTTCAAAAGTCGTGCCCCACAAATCCTGCCTACCGCAGCCGCCATGATAGTAAAACGTCGTAATGAAAGACCACAGAATTCTTTTGATGACCGAATGACAGTAGTGACAGAACAGCTTGTGTACAGCTATTTCATACCTACTACGTCAAAAAACACGAATTAAGTGTTAACTATAAAAAAATTCAAATATAAGAAACAAAGTTTTGCAAATAATTATAAAATGGCGAAAAACATGTAAAAAAAGGCAAAATAAATGAGATTTGTGATTTTAATAATGTAATATTTTTAATAATAATCTTAAAACTTTTAATTAATGATCTAACTGTAATCGTTACAAATTACATTTGGATGAAATTGTAACATATAAAAGATATCACAAATTTATAGATAGTTAAATCAACGATATCTCCTTAATTATTAATTAATTAAACAATTAATTCATTATGATCTTATTTATGTTATATGATTCTATACCTCTTTGTAGATGTGTAAAGACAATGAAATTAATTACATAAATAAATATATTAATTACATAATAAGTAGAAGACATCTTAGAGAGTCACGCACACACACCCACATGCCCACATACACACAAATAAACACACACACAATTGCAAATCATTAGAGCTATTCTTAAATTGGACAACATTTCATTACTATAGGAGAAGACGCTGGTCCTTGAAACTCAGTTTCGACTACCTTAGGGACCAGAAGATTCACAACTGTCATGTACATGTTTGGTTTTCAATAAAGAATTATTATAATTATTATTTATATCTCATCAATAATGAAGTATTTTTTTAATAATCCATATTTCATGGTGTTGCTAAATTGATAAAGAAACAAGCATTCATGATCAGTAGTTACAGGTAAAATGATTTTTTTGAAGTAATAACTTGTGATTAATACAATATAAGATAATTATGCACCATATCATAATTCCATTGTCATGATTACTGTGTGGTCTTCAATCATATCTGTTGGTTAATGGTTTGTCTATAGTCATCTTATCACTCTGTATCATTCAGTGAACTTGATATTTTAGGTATTTAATATTTGTCAATGTCAATTTGTCAATATGATTGTGATGTTGTTCTATGATCTGTGATTATGAATATTGATTGAATTCAATTTAAGTTAGAATTATTTCATTCAAATCAATTCTATGCGTTATAAATGTGTAAATGATTGAAGTATTGTTTCGAAAGTTTAAACAGTTACAAAATTGTTATAAACGTGTATCATTAAATAGGTATAATAACCACGGCATGTAAAATTCATTAACGTCAGCGTGTCGGCATTATTTTGATTTAGTTTCGTCCTTTTTGATCTAGAGTTTTCCTTGCAAAACTCCCTTTATTTATTCTATTTTTCATGTCAGTTGCAGATTCAAAGTAACATTCAGTGGCACAGAAGTTAAGATGCAAGTCTTCACACAAAAAAGAAATCCAATAACAGGAAGTACCGAGTGGGATGTGCAACATGAAGATTATGATTTCCACCAGGAAATTGCTAGGTCAGCCTTTGCAGATATGCTTCATGATACAGAAAGAAACAAGAAGTATTACCGAGCATTGCAACTGGCTATAGAGAAGATGCATGAGAATGGGAAAAAGGCTAATGTTTTAGATATTGGTAACATTTTGCTTAAAAATAATTTTAATGCACCAATCTAGTTATAATAAAATTGTTGCTACTGTGAGCAATATGATATAGCATATCATATAGCAAGATTTACCAATACAATAATTACCCAACTGTTGGGTTTATGTCTTCTCTCTCAATGAGAGGAGTAAATCTACCACCCTGACTAAGTGTAGATTAGCAGATTCTACACAGATTTGTGAATTTTATGGTGAACTGTCAGATATACAGGTTTTCTCCACATGTTTTCCTTCACTGAAGCAAGAGATAATTACTCTGTAATATGCACATAATTTAAAAAATTTAGAGGTGTGTGCAGATTTCAAATTTGGTTTCCCATGTAGGCGAGAATGACATTCATATAACTAGGCTGGTTTGATCCTCAAGAATTGTAGCAATGTAGCATGATACCCTATAGGAAAATATATTTCTATGGACAGTCATTATATTTATGGTTTTTTTGTCTTAGAAACCATTAATAGCTTTTTATTCCATGTTGACACTAAACCATTCATGCTGCTGCAGTTTTAACATCAGTGCCTATATGATAGTCCTCTATAATTATTTCAAATATGTTCATTTTAATTATTATTGCAATTATTCTGTACTACAATCTGTTCAGACATCTTTTATTCTGAGAATAGACCTCCCAGTTGATTGTTGATGATAATTTATAGGCACAGGAACAGGATTACTTTCGATAATGGCTGTAAAATGTGGTGCAGATTCTATTGTAGCTTGTGAGGCATTTAAACCAATGGCTGAATGCTGTTCTAAGATTTTACAAAGGAATGGAGTGGCTGACAAGATAACTGTTGTACCCAAAAGATCCACTGAACTAACAGTTGGAGATGACGGTGATATGAAACAGAAAGCAAATATTTTGGTTACTGAAGTTTTTGATACTGAGTTGATTGGTGAAGGTATGTTTGATATATGTATGATATAATATTATATGTAGCAATGGACTCTATCCATACTTTTCAACAAAGTTAACCAACCTTGCTTCCTGTGTCTACTTCAACTAGGGCATGAGGCAGTGGTGCTTGGTCCCTTGTATTACCATAAAGTACTGTGCTGGAGTTTCGGAGAGATAAAAAAAAAAACTGGTAATCTCTCGGTTTCTAGGTGGTGGTGACCTCTTACCATAAAGCAGTGTCTGCTTATTTTTCTCTTTGTGGTTTGTAATGCTTCAATTTGTGTATGTGTGTTCTGGTGTATAAGTTCTTTACTGTTTATTTATATTTAATTAGTGCTGACCTGAGCCACCAACCACATGCAGGACCATGAAACCATGAGAACATCCTTTAAATGGATTCCTATTTCTAAGGACCGAATTATAATGCCTTCTTTGTAAGTATGACCTGGCATCCAAGTCTTAAGAGTGAACTGCAAAAGGTTCACTTCTGCAAAAGTCATTGAGATAGTACTGTCATGTAATAATAAGTAGTACTGCATTCCAGGTGCCCTATCCACATTTTCACATGCCCACAAGTATCTTCTGGAAGAAGATTGCATAGTGGTCCCTGACTCTGCAGTAATATATGTGCAAGTTGTAGAGTCTCCAACCTTGCAGAAATGGAATAAACTTAATGATCTGGCAGATGAAGATATGGAGATTGTATTAAAAACGCCCAAAAAGGTGATAATGAGGATGAAAAATAAAAATAATTTAAATAATTTATAGACTAAGAACAGTGTTGTGGTTCACGTTGGATTTGACCACAAAATTTGTATTATATATACTGTTACGTGTCAGGAACCGTACCCTCGTAAAAATGCCACAATAGTTCCGCAGAGACTTTATTTTACTTCACACGCACTTCACAATCACAGTTACACTCGTAGATCGCAGGTATTCGCTTCGTAGGGAGAGAACTCTTCGCTTCGTAGGGAGAGAACTCTTCGCTTCGTATTCGAAAACTGAATGCCTTGTGGCCGACTCTGCCCGCTATTTATATCGATTTTCGGGCTTCCAGATCCTTCCACGCCCTTCGTTGAAGTAAACAACAACAATAATTCCTGGAAATCGACATAACTATAGAGGGTCAAGTAAACAACCCCATTTCGGCCCTCATGTATGCCAATCTCGCCTCTTTTGCCTAAGGCATAAGGGCGAGAGCGGCCTGAAGTGACCCAGGTAGTTTTTATTACTACCTGGGTTTCACTTTTATTGCCTCTATTGTTTCAAATATAAGGGTCGGCCACCCTTCCAGAAACTTTGTAAACATGCCGACTTTCTCTTATCGGCTGTCCTTCTGGAAACTTCGTAACAATACCATTATGGATTAAGTTGTTGCTACTTCATATAATAATAATAATAATAATTTGGAGGGCACCTTAGGCTGTTGATCCCAGAAGTTATTTTAAGATAGCATTCATTAACCTTGAATGAGAATTTGGGGCAGCACAAATACTTTTAGTACTAGGGTTGGATGTTTGGGATTGGGGGGCAGGGTTAGTTAATAATTTCAATTCAATTGGTCAATAAAGCTTTAAATCCCCTTAAGTGTGACGACAGGCAGCAGTAGGCAACTATGGGACGAAACCAAGTAAGCGAGTCTCTGTTAATTGGTGGTGATGACCACCTACCATCAAGTGGCTAGCTTGCTTGTTTTGCTATTTATAACAAAAAAATAGTATTTGATACTAAACTGCAATGTAGGTAGACTTCGTTATCGATATAGAGTGTCTAAACATTTTTTAAATTATTGTTAGTCTGTTATCATTATATTTATTGTGGTGATCCTGGGCATATTTGTAACCTACATACTAGGCCAAAATCTAGGATACTTTTATCTAGGGAAATGAACCTATTCCGCGGTTTTTTTTAAAGCGTAGCGAATACGTCATTTTAATTCCAGTTGAAGGACTGTCCTGGTTCGGCAGCGGTCCACGACGTTCAACTGTCACAGTTACCGCGTCTTGCCTTCAAGGAGTTGTCGGATCAGATCCCCGTGCTGTCTTACGATTGGTCTGGACGCACTCCATTGGAGATGAAGAGGGTGTCGAAGCAGAACTTCACAGTAATGAACACCGGCAAGGCCCAAGCGGTGTTCATGTGGTGGGAACTTAATATGGATCCAGAAGGTATGTTTTTCTTATGTTCATAGATGTTCAAATATTTACTACAATTTGAAAGGAAATGGCGTTTACCAAGATGTGGGAGATATGAGAGCGCAAGATAATTCAAATATGCGAATTCTATAGTATCTAGTTGTCCTGTTATGATAATAAGTGCCTCTAAACATTTCTTCTCGGCCAGACACTTATCTGTGTCATCCCTATGTAATAAATTCAAGGGTGGTATTGACCAACCACCTATGTGAATTACAACTGTAACGGGTACTCACGATTTGTATGATTTTATACAACCATTAAATATTTCACCTTTTAATATTACGATTTTTGTGTTTTTGTACCGGTTATAGTTGAATTGTATAAGATCGCTATTAAATAACTTTAACATAAGTTTTCCAATAAAAAATATTCATAAATATTCCTGTGAAAATTGGCTAGCTTACCCGACTATTTTTAAATTTTCGTGTTTCAGGTAAAATATTACTAAGTTGCGCTCCCTGGTGGTGTCACCCTGACGCAGACATGTCTGCGGAGAGACCACAAGACACGATTCCATGGCGCGACCACTGGATGCAAGCAGTGTACTATCTTCCTAAAGAGCAGACAGTGAAAAAGGACACAGAGATGACTCTGGTGTCGTGCCAGGATGAATATTCACTATGGTTTCATTTGGAAAATTCTGGAAACGGACAAAGTTATGACAGGCCAGCCTGTGAATGCGGAGTTCACATGGCATTCTCAAGAACGCACGTCTCGTATTTAAACGATGGAAAAAGAAGTAAAAAGATGCTCGCTCAGCTCAAACGAGACATTGACAAGAACGATGTAGTTTTGGATTTGAATGGCAGCGGCTTTTTAGGATTATCCGCTGCGAAGATGGGAGCAAAAGAAGTATACGTACTGGAGACTGCTAATTTTAATATAGAAATACTTAATGATTACATAAAGGAGAATTCCATAGACAAGGTCACCATAGTGACGGATGTGGACGATGAGATTTTGCAGCGAGTGACTTGCGTTGTCTGTGACCCAAATTTCAGTAGTGCAGTATTGCCTTGGGAGAATCTGAAGATGGCGTACCTTTTACACAAGTATAGAGGGAAACTACAAGATGTCAAGATAATTCCGGAAGGATGCGAGTTTTGGGCGATGCCCGTAGAGTTTCAAGATTTGCATAAGATACGGATTCCCCTAGGCGTTTGTGAGGGGATTGACATGGGTGTGTTCGACAGCCTCGTTGAGGTAAGTAATACCGGAAGTTAATAGATCGGAAGTAGATTCAGTAATTCTATGGTATGTATAACATGTATAAATTTAATTTAGGTATTATTTCTATTATTGTCCATACTATATCCTGTTCATAACTGAACCGATCAATCGATTAACCGACTCGAAAGGGCCGGATCGTTTTCTTAACAGATTACTATAGATGCCTATTGAGTTTCAAGTAGGTTACGACACTGGTGCGTGCAGGTCTCCCTCGGTTCCCCTTCGGGAATACTCATTTTCTAACCACTGCGGTATAAGAGCTTATATAATAGTAGTATTATTATGATATTAATGTTGACGTCACGGTATTCGCCCAGGGGTCGCGGACTATCAGCGACGCGGAACTGGAGGCGCAGCCGCTGTGGGAGTACCCGTGCACGTGTCGTGGCCGACCTCGGAGGCTGCTGGATGTGCCCATGGACAATCTGCAACCCAAGTTCGCCGCCGACCACACCTTTCTAATAGAGTAAGTATATCAACATGCTACAGCAAATAGTAAAATAAAAACGTTCACACACTCACGCTCTGTGTTGTGGGTGACGTGGACATACAAAAATATGACATCATAAACACTAATAACTCGAGAACAAACGTCCCGAGAAAAAGTCAGCCACGGCCGGGAACCGAACCCTGAATCTCTCGCTCGGCAGGCACGGTCACTGGCGACTTTGAACTCGACCCTGTCACTCTCGCCCCTCAGCATGTCGGCTCAGCGGGCCTGGTGATACCTAATTGAATTGATAGTTTTTGAAATAACATTGAAAATAATTTCGCTTACGAAAATGACTACAACCAATACATCAATGTAGGTGTCGGGGTTCGCTCGTGGATTAGATAATATTATAATATGATTTACATTACATTGTCATTTGACAGTACTTTTGAATAAACCATTAAGTTATTATTTTGTCAGCGTTTGATCAGATTTTTGTTTTATTGATATGTTACTGCAGAAAAACAATGAAAAAATTAGCGTACTAGCCCCCTAACAAAATGTCTTACTTATTGAATGAATTGTCTTTGAGGCGCTTGCATTGAAATTAGTAGTTTTTATTTACATAACATGAATGAACTTGGCGTAGTGGAATGGCTTGTCAAATGGCTCAATAAAAATAAATCAGAAGGTTGATCGTCATACGTGTTCAGATTGATCGTTAATGATGTCCAGGAAACTGTATATCCAGTTGGCCGTATCGGTCCGGCCTAGAACACCATCCCAAATCCCATGCTGGCCGAACAGGGTGTCGTAAGAGGCGACAGAAGCCAGCCTGCTTGGTGGTAGCGGTAGGTTCGCGTAAAGATTATATTATCAGTATTATTACAAAGTCATTAATATTATTACTGGTATTATCATCTTTCCGTGAAGCTTGCCTGGCTAGCTATCACCCTCCCGCTTGAGTCAGCCGCCAAACGACTCAGCACAGCCAGTACTTTTTTCTTGATCGACAACGCATCAGTGATGCCTTCGGTGTTACTGATGTCCACGGGCGACAGTGCCCGCTTACCGTCAGGTGGCTCGTCTGCTCGTTTGTCGGTTGTTTGACATAAAAAATCTCTAATAGTGTTTTTTTTTTTGTTAGTGAATCGCAAGGCGATGCCGAACACGCGATTAACGGGTTTGCGGTATGGGCAGTGTGGAGGGTGTCTGGAAAGCCGATAAGTTCAGGCCCTACTGAATGGCCCACGGTGGGCCACCGTGTTTCCTGGGACGAACACACCAGACAGGCTGTTAAAATACTTGTAAGCATCCGTTATAGTATTATCGTTATGTAACAAAATGATTCTTGTGCCGATAATTGACACAATACATAAAAAAAAAACCACAATTTTTCCATTACTGCTATTTCGAGTACTCTAATTACTGTTAACTATGAAGTTTGACAATAGATCTTAGTAATGAATATATTAATGACAAAAATAACCTGAAAATAACAGTATCGAAACAATTCCAGAACCATGTGTTGTTATAAAAGATGTGTGAGGAGTTTCTTTCGCCGCTTCTTCTCCTCAAAGCACATTTTCCAAGTGGTAATAGAAGCAAAAAATGACGCACATAACTGTATTTGCAGAATACCTGAACGATTAAATGATTTTGAATTGACATTTGAATTTGACTGTCTCACACAACAGTGATTATCTTTATTGTGTTATTTTACTGAATAACCTTATGTATTTTATATTTTACTGTATATTTTTTACGGAAATAGCAAACCTTCAGTCCGGCTTCGTCAGTCTGTGTAAACATTTACAGTTACACAGTTTGGTCACTATCACATCAGCACTAGGTGTGATGGTACCTTGTCATACGTGAACCATAAAGTTCATATCAATTTTTCATTTGAACCAATCCTAATATACCTTGTACACGCTGTTGACGCACAATCATCATTATATTTCGAAAAATTATAATCTATTAAATTTTAGAAAACTTTTTTTTATTTCAGAAAAAAACTTTCACGGTGCGTAACGCACACAAATGGAGCTACCAGGTAGCCTGCGATTTGGAGCGGGGGCAGTTCGACCTCACCTTAGACCTGCACACGGACAATGCGGATAGCAAGCTGTAATAACTCGTATAACGTACACGAAAATAGAATTCTGAAGTAGCTGTCGTTAAAGGCTTTCATTGTTATTATTCTCCAGCCATGTCTTGTAGTGAGTGAAAGCTCGAAATGTTCCGAAAATAAATTAATTTTTCGATACGTCGCAAAAAGTAGATTATTAATGTTACACAGATTAGCGGATGAAAATTGCAATAAAATGCATGTCAACATATTAAGTGAACATAAAAATTATATGAATCCATTTTGTTTTTCTTTTCTACACGTTGAATAGTAAGTTCATCCAGCGGTTGTCGCCATCGACCACGGCGCTCGCGGCCGTTAGCCGGCAGAATGCACCTGCAATGTAATATTCTCTCGGTATTCTTTGTGTTACATAAAGAAAATATCAAATAATAAGTTGTAACCGGAAAATCGTACGTGAGGTATTATTTCACAGATTTTTGATTTTTTAAACAATTTATCTCCTATTTTCTCCTTAGGTGTAGTATAAAGAATTATGTATAGCTTGGGAGAAAGTGCAATTTCCAATTTGATATCAAGGCGTCAATCACGCCTCGTTTGTTATCAGATATTTTCTTCTCTAGGTGAATAATGTATGTACGCATCGCATTTATATGATGTATAACATTTCTATGATAGTTTTTATTGACATTAGTAACTTATGCTGAAAATACAATGTCAAATTAAATCACCCAATTGTAAACGTTACTTACTTCCTAAGGAGGGGATTATATAGTCCGGTTCCGTTTCCCCGAGTCTCCGATTAGTCTCAGGTTTTGTGAGGTTGTAATCCGTGCTACTGGCGGTACAAGAAATGACAACAGCGCCATCTAGAGCGGCGTGTGATTGAACGTTTTCTTTTGTAGTAGTAATTTAGTAGTTAAAACGTAAGAAGCAGAAACGAAATACTTCTCGGCATTAAATGAGCTGAAGCAGCAGTGTTCAATGTTAGTAACCTTTTGCTGGTTTAAATCCCGGATCATGATACCCTAACGGACTTCCGGTATTAAAAAGGCAATACAAAAATTTAAGACATTATGATTCTCATCGGAGATTTGTGTACGAATTGAATTCGAAAGAAAATAACAGCTATATAGGTGTGCGTACCGCTAACAATCTCTCAAAATTTCTTGTGGCCGTGCTACGAGGAAGGAAGCACGGGTATTCACAATTTTAGTATGTTTTTAAAGTATGTCTTGTAAGTCACTTAAATTTTAGTCCTGGCCGGGGATCAAACACCGATGCTACATTAGAGATTACATCGAGTTAGCAACGAACAGAACTACCATGTATATTACAACACTAAATAAGTTATTCGGTACCAAATTGTTCAATTGGACACATGTGAGACGTGAAGAATGTAAGATTTTTCGATTTGGAACACCGAGACGTCCTTTAACTTTTCTTATCGGGCGTTTTATATATTTCTACAGCTTCTGGTCGTTGGAAGAGGGGCGGGTTTCGCTTGCGGTATTTTAAGATGCTTCCTGTTCTTTGCTTTCGCACCGACATTGATAATAACTGTTATATGGCGCTATCAAGAGACCTTTGTGGTCTCTTAGTTAAGTCTCTAAGTTAAGGAAGTTGTGAGACAAAAAGTTTCCTCAAGTTCAACAAGAACTCGGGGAGCCGTAATAGTCTAAGATGCACCGCGGATGTAGATGTATGGTAACTAGTTGTGCTGGACTGCCTCGGCGCGGCCGCTCACCTACCGCATTACTGAATGAAAAACTTAAGGCCGCCTCCAGGCGGGCGACTCGTCGACGATCAAATATTGTCCGTTTGGATTCGGGGTATTTGTACGTGAAAGTTCTACGAGAAAGCAACTTGGGGTGACAAGAGCAACGTCAAACAGGATTATTATAGGGTTAGGATTAGAGAAAAAATATTATCTCAAGCAGTGTACAGTGTAATCAGAAGCCATGGCAAAAATAATAATTGAGCTTGGCAGCTGGGTTTTTACACATGGTAAAGGTGAATGTAAGAAAGAACGTACTGTTCCGACCCCTAGTGATTGGGATGAAGGCCGGGAAATGATGAAATAACGTAGATATGATATGATATATGTATATGTAAGTAGCAAATTGATATGTAAGTAGCAAATCAGCTTCTTGTTAAGTTGCCACTTTAACCTTAATCCTGTAACATGGTCGTTAGACTATGTATAATCGTATAGATCGATTATTAATCGATTACTTCTTAGGTCTGGAGTGAAAGGTTTAATTATTCAATGTCGTTGATCTGAATACTCCTTTTACCGAAACACAATATCTAAAATAGTTCTCTTCGCGGTAGATTTGTGAGTGATGGTTCGACCATCTTACACAATTGTATTGAAATGCAATAGGTTATAAAATAAAGTTTTTGATTTGCCGTAAGCCTAAGCACGACTTTGTTATTCTTCGCCCGCCGCCATTGAGCACGCTTTTTGTCGTGCACTTCACGCAACTGCTCATTACATAGTCGCAAATACGACTCACACGATTAATTAATTATTTATGGCTTATTAGAAAATCAGCTTAACGGTCAGCGCCATAGATGCTGGTCTCGGACCTGCTGGATCTGTGTCGGTTTACGGAAGATCGCTTTTTGCTGGACCGCGGAACGTTTTCCCCGTTTTGAATTAATGTCGAGATACTTTTGTTGATAGCTTTTCTATACCGACATATTATCATATTTAGCCTTACCACCACGCGCCCGCTTTGTCGGATCGAACATGGCATACTCTACTATAGGTTAATGTAATATTAATTTGCATAAGTACGAATATTTACGCTATGTACATGTATATGACCCTTCCGGAAGAAATTCACTAAATTATTATAAAAATCGGATATAACAATACCATATCCAATAAATAATTGGGAGGCAATCTTTATGAATTTCACATTTTTTTATTACTGTTGTTACTGTTGTTCGTATATATATCAATTACCTTAACGGAACATATTTAGTTGAAATTAATTAGTAATACGGGCAAACATGCAAAAATTAAAGACGCATGCATTATTTGAATCCGCGTCGGAGGTCGATCGGAGTTGCGAGTTGCTATTATTGAGGACTGGAATATTTCGAACGGCTACTTTTATGAAGTGTAGGCTTTGACGTTTTACACACCAAATAAATTGTGGAAAAGAAAAAGGAACTTTGTGTAATTAATCATATGTATTTTGTGTTATAAGGTTTTTTTCGTGTATTTTTGTTTAGAGGTAATTCGGGAAGATATTTAGACAAATTATACATGATTACAATTGGTCATGAACTAAAAGAAATGAACGTAACTCCCTTTTGAAGTTTCTCTGATTGCCATACTACGCCCAATAATTCCGAAAATGTGAGTTAATCGAAATCGCTTAGTTCACTGGTTTCGTATCAAACTTTTAATATGGGCATACGGTAACTAAAAATATAAGAATTGCTACTTCCATGACACTAAAAAATCGCGTTATACTAGTCAAGGCCCATCAAAGGACCCTCGCCACCAGTTGATCGGGATCTAATTATTGCAAAATGTGTATAGAATGCCATAAAGATGCTATGATGCAAAAAACATTCGAAAACACTTCGATCCATCCTACATTGAATGTTTAATCTCCTTAATTGATGTTTAAGACACATTTAGTTCGCTCATGGAGACTCATCATCATCTTTCATTCGCCCTTGTATGGTGATAATAAAATAGTTTAAACAAGCCATAAATATCCTGTGGTGCTGTTTTCTGAGCTGTTTATAATGCTACTTAGGCGCTGGAATTTGACTGGAATAGATTTGTATTCTAGATATGTTTTACATCATTCAAACTCTGCATTTTTCCAATCCAATTGGAGAATTAATGACCCTTCTCGTGATTATCAGCCATTAAAACCCAATGGCGTAGGCTAGTACTTTGCTAAGACCTGCGCAATGGAAAAAAAATAATTTCATTTATAAATGTTACAAAACGAAGACGCTGGTTCTACTTGGCCTTTTGGTTCTTTGAAACTACTCAATATCTAGATTTGGATGCATTTTTATTATATTTGAGAATGTTTATTGACAAGTCTCATGTAAAATATTTATTTCTCACGGAAATCGTCCTTGAACCTGTTTGTATGACAAGACGATCAATACTTTACGAGTAATACTGCGAAGTTACGAAAAAGCCTATTACATTACCTAAGTAAAGTGAATCGGTCGACCTGCTCCACAGATTCCCACTGAAATTCGTACTGGTGGGTATTTTATTTCCAGAAATCCACACTAGTTATACGAACAGCCTAGTTGATATGATAGAATTAAAAGGGTTCTTCTTCTGCTGCAGCATAAAAAAACCTAAATGAATTTGAAATATGCCTAGAGCTTGTCGAGCAGCATATTGATAACCAGTTAACACCACGCAGTTAGTATTCCGGACTGGTAAGTGTTTTCGTGTAGCGTCCGCCGTGCCATAATTATTGTTACAAACGGACAGCCACCAGCCAATTGGGTATGCCACTAATAGTCTCAATTTGTCAACCGTGCAGTACCGCTGTCACATTGTCAGGTTTTCCGGCTCACGCCAAATGCGGAACTGCACTGCCGCTGAAGATGGCTGCGTTAATTGCATTGCATATTGCGGTTTCGAAATAAGCTTGAACAATTATTTTATTAATCTGTTTATTGTTATGGTTACTTGTTACTTTTTCATTAGTTTTAATCTGCAGTGTACCTACAGAATAAACCATGTTTTTCAATTGGTATATTCATAGAAATTAGCAATTTTCGGATGTTACAGAATTTAACATCTGGGCTTGTGGTGAAATTTGCTGACCAACGAATGAGGCAATGACGTCATACTCATTTTAGAGGTCACTAGGGTGTACCGCAGTTGTTTTATAGCAAAAGAAAGGAAGCTATCAGACATTTCATGTGACGGTAAATTCTAGTGGGAACAATGGTACACCCATCGTTCATTGTTGCATAGCGAGTCAAGAGCGGGATCATAGCCTCTGCTTTAGCCCGTAACGTGTCTCAGAAGTGATTACAAATCGTCATGTGTGTTGTCTAGCCGTTTCTTGGCCATACCTGGCTCGCACGTAACCCATATTATCTTAAGGATATTCTCAACAAACGCTATAAATACCCAAATTGTATAGATACGTAGCATACATTCTCTATTGTATAATGCGTGTATTCTCAGAGAACCTGTAATGCATCATCGCAGCGCTATCGTCCATACATCACCAGCGATTTCTCAATAGCTTCACGACATAATGGCTCGTTTATGGTGTGACGTGTTTCAGAACACATTCCGATTAACCTTTGCCGTCGCCCGCGGCGCCCTAGCCTTATTCTATCGTTAAGATTATAAATTGAATATCTAGCAGCCCGCGGTCATGTTGACTAACATAACGCCATCAGACAACTATGTTGATTTAAGCGAAACTAATTGAATGCCGTATCAATCATCTCGAGTAACATTGAATATTGTGACCATTGTCTGAGTTAATTAATTTTTATTATTATAAGTATTAATCATACTTTTGGTGCCATTAAATCAAGCGTTATTTATAAAATTCCTTTATTTTTATGTATATACCGATTATTGATTAGTGTGAATATTGCAAATTATGGGTTTAAAGTCGTTCAAATATCGAACGTAATCACCAAAGAGGTTATTTTCCCTTTTGGGTTACTTTGAATTTGGAATTTCGTTTGGTCCAAGGAAAATTTCAATCAAGGACAATTATCTTTTTAAATAACATTTTTTAAATCGATATGTGACTTTCGCGTGATGCATTAACGAATAGACAGACAGACAAAAACATATTATCTAGTGTGATACTTTAGTACCTTTACAGCTTTATTTTGACTAAGTTTGGATTGCTTTTATTTGCAGAAGCAGTCAATGGCAACTCTAACTGCAAGATAAATTCACACAGGAGTCTTAAAGGAAGCTCATAGCAATTTGTTTGTAAGTAGCTCCCTTGTTGATTTGCAGCTAAATTCAGCAGTTAGTTGTCCACGCAGCTGGACTAGCTAGCTCTCTCCTGTTGAAGGTGGCTAAGCGCTGTACCCTTCTTCTAGAATACACAAACTCACAAAATTTGCACTCCTTTTTTATAATATTACTACAATATCAATATATAGATATATAGGACTATTAACCACAGAGTAAGTGCAAACTAAGGTACTTACTGGCTATCTTTAAACCCCGTGGTAAAGGTTATGTAATCATGATAGAGTAAATATCATTGTATTACCATAAGTAAGAACACGGAATGATCGATTTGGACACATTGTAACCTTTGGCCGTGCCCACAGATTCGTGTCGATTATTTTAATACTGGTGCTAGGTAATGGTTTGCCTTATATGAAATTGCTACAAGATATCGCGCGATATTTTATGCTTAAAATGATCATGTTCCAAATACTCTTAGATTTATGTATGAACATTTATTCCTATCGCTTTCTATTGGAGATGACAGGTTATATAGTAATTATATAGCGAGAAGCTTAAACTAAAATTTATATTGTGCTTTTATGCTGCAGGGTTATCGAAAGACTTTTATTTGTGCTTGCCGCACATTGGTCTATTTTATAGATTCGCTAATGATTGGCAAACGATGGACGATGCCAATGCTGCATCACATAACGCGTCTGGTCCTTTGTCAGGTATTAGAATTAAAAGATAAAAGAAATACACTCTTAACAATTTTGAATTTTTTTTTCCCAATACAATAGTAACTTTAAATCAACTTGCTTCCAGTTTGCTAACTCACCGTTTAAATGTTACCGCAACTTCATTATTTAATATTTCATTATTTAACTTGTGACGAGGGGGGGAGAGGGGAGGGAGTTGAATTAGATTTTAGAACTATTCAGAAACTTCGTGACGTCACATAAATGTAATGCCGTAAAACTCTTTACTCAAGTTCTAACGAATAATAAATACCGTTAAAGTATTTGAATTGAAGATGCTTGAATTTGTGTTGATCAGTTAATTTATTATATTTCGTTTTGTTGTATTGTTGTAAAATAATAATTTGTGATTCAAAAACTGAAAAAAGTATTAACAGTGCCCCTGTTTCTATGCATGCCACAACGATCGGTGAACATCATTGGCAGATGCTTCGTTATCCCACTTGGCACGCTAAACCATAAAAATTCAATATTTACTTTGCGTTAAGTCAACGAGACAAGCACCTTATTTCGGTAGATACAAGCATCGCATAAAATATTTTTAAACCGTTGGCCAGTATTTAAGTACTTTCGCGGTATATATTTTTTGTATTAACAAATTACTGTTTATTTATCGTATTGTCACACAATTAAAATTGCTAAGTGGTATTTTCTTATGTTTATTCAATTTAAGTTCTTTGTTAATGCCTATAACTATCTACGATATTAAATCAATGAGTTTTTGTGGGTAATTCTGTAATTGGATTATTGTATATATCTTTATCTTTGTATATATCTTTATATTGTGATGTGTACAATAAATTGCATGTTGCAAAACTTGTAGTGCAGGTTATTTCATTTAATGTAAAATATGTACCTAGTGGGAGAATTTTGTACTTTAATCTGTGGAAAGCTTACTTCCTGCACTTAACCTTCACTGAATACTTCTCTTGTGTAAATCAAAACACGCTAAATAAACGATGAAGCTATACTTCAGTTCAGGATTTCCTAAGACCATACTTTTCACCTTCTCTCTTCTTCTCTGTCGTAGCACTTTCGACAGAGTGGTCGTTCAATGTAACCGTGTGTCACTTCCGAGGGCCGATGTAACCCGTCCTTACTATTCCTAGCCTTTTGTCCTTATCAGAAGACATTCTGCTGTATTCATCTAAGGGACCGCCAACTGCAGAAACTTGGTCGATCAATCGTATAGGTGATCTCCCATGTGCTCTCGAGCCCTCTACGTTTCCCTGCACTTTAGACGCCCTATGGAGTAATGGTCTCTGCGAAACGTGTTCGAAGAACTTAAGTTTACGACTCTGTACAAAAGTTAATACAACATGGAGTATGGAACCTGGAGTATTGGAAACACTGCTTCGGCGCTCAGTTCATGATATTCTTAGCACTCATCTCTAGCACCACATCTACAGAGGAACTTTTCATTGTTTTTGAGCTGCCGTGGAATCCACATTACTGCAGCGTACAGAAGTATGCCTTATAATCCCTACTACAAGTGATCTCTGGCGAAATAACGTTGGTTCCGTCTATGGTCATAATTTATGTATTCTTATAGTCAATCTTTAATCCAAACAAAAGGCTAACGTCTCGTCAATTCTTCGTTCGTTGTTCAGTTGTCACAACAAGGGCTTGCCTCGGATACAAGAATGGATGGTGCTACTTACCTCGACGATGCTGTCTCGTACAGCTTAATAATGAATTTCTGCATGATAACACCTGATGATTGATGCGTGATGGACTTATGAATTACAGAGTGAAATAAAAAAATGGATTGTAAACAAACTCGTCAATAGAAGTGGCAATTTATTGGCAATTACATAATTAATGAAATATGTACTGTCAACCGGTAAATGCGAATATGATGCAAACAAAAGGTCAATTGATTCGATTAATAACGGTACTTACTTAACATTAATAGAGATAATATTGCGATAAAATAATTGATTCAACTATTAATAAACTATCCGTTGTTATGTATTGGGGTTAACAACAAAGGTTCAATTACGTTAACTGATTCAAAAGTCTTAAAGTTATGCGTGGGCTCATATTTATTTAATAACTGGTAACTCGCCCTCGCTTCGCATCGACAAACATGATATTTACGTTCATTTATTACCATTTTTATTTCCTTTTTAATATTTAACCGATATTTAGGTGAAATCTTCTTCGTGAATCGCTTTCTATGGTTAAAAATCACATAAAATCAGTCTAGAATTTAGACAATCAGAGACTTATTTCATACTGTCTGAACACGTAGAAAGTTACACGAAAAATCGCCAGTTATAATTAATAAAAATACGATTATATATAAAAGACGAAACATTAGATACAATTTAAGTGCAGTCTATGACTTTGCAAGATAAGATAAGAACTTTTGGCGAGCGTCAATGATCTAGTCGTATAAGGTATTACATGCGCTATACTTTACGTGTTATTTATAAAGATGCTTCTTCGCATTTAATAACATGTCATTGCCCAAACGCTTATCGTGAGAGTACGTTCAGACTTTCGAGAGCGTTACTATCATCGACACTAACATCTAGATCGGACATGACGAAATTATGATTCCGTTTTTAGACAGATCCCCAAAAATGTAACCTAATTGTCATAATTAATGGAGACGAGAACAGTTGTTGTGTCCATTACTTTAGAGCTTGTTCAGGTGAGGCACTTTACAAACTAGTCAAGTTGTACCTCGATACTTACTCGTAAGATACTAGAGGTTCGTACATTCTGAATCATAGCTTTATGTGTATCGATATTGCAATAATCGTTATCACGGGTAATGTAGGTACAAGGTTGAACGACGATTTTATATTACAGGATATAGTGATGTGTTATGAATTCTACAATCTGTTCACACGTAGTCGCGCGTTAGACTGAGAATCGCCTCATTTGCGTTAGTCGCCTGAAACAATTAATTTTCATCAGTAGAAAGTTTGCGTTTTATTATCTACGATCGTGCGAGGCATTGTAATGGAATAAAATTATAAAGAACAAGGTCTGACAGATATAACTCATCAGTAAATAATGCTATTAATGTTTCAATAAGAATAATGGTGCAACTAGTTGTTGTGATGTTATCTAGATGTCGATCGCGTTCTTTTTACTTGTATGTGGCTTGTGTCACGTCTACATAATATTCAGTAATACGTAATTGTATTGAGACAATACTATTGCTCCATACTCATGAAGAATGGTCTTTTCTATTGAACTTCGGTCTCCCGCATGGGTTCTTGGGTTCCAATTGCCCCTTATATTTTTCAATATTTTCAAATCTGTATTTTGCAAAATGCGCGTTAATAATAATTCTCAATTGTTTTTTGAAGGAAAACATCGGAGGGAAACTGTGCATTTAAGTTCTCTTTACGCTCAAAGTTGTGTGAAGATTGCCAATTAGAATTTGGGAAGAATAGAATACTATGGCATTTATCCGTCATGTTGTGATCGAGCACAGTGATGGGACAGTATGATCGTGGTGATGATGTGAATTTTAATTTACGTGTATTAAATATTTCAGTCGTTTTCAGTGACAGCACAATTAAGAAACCTGTCCGCTGCGGTCATTACCCTAAGCGCATTGCGTAATTAATTTTGGATTCGGATTTCATGGTATGAGAGAAATGTGAGAGGTTTTAGTGGCATGAGGCGATGCACCACTGAGTGTCCAAAATTAAACACGGATTAATGATCTATAGTTATAATTTATTTTCATATCCACGCCAACGAAAGATGAAGTTGGCTTAAAAAGGATTTACAAATAAGAACAATACATAACCTTTTTGAAAAAAAGTTAATTTAAAAAATGTACAATAAAACAAATTGTTTCTCATTTAACAGATTATTTAAATAATGAGTATAAGGCCGATTGTTCAGTCAATTGTTTACTTAATATTTGTGGCTAAAATTGTGTACACTGGAGTGGATATTTTTTGTTGTGAAATTGTTAAAAGTTATGTGTATTAAAGAGCTTTGTTTAAATTTTTTACCCTTCTTATTACTAAAATCTCTATGTCCTACGAGTACTTTTAGTTATCAAAGTTACATTGTAAGATTAAGACGATGTACTAGTATGTAAGTAAACAAATGAACCTAACTCTACTATTATAATTATAGAAAACTAATATGAAAATTTACAGCGAAGAAACTGCATATTAATATTCTGTTGCTAGCCGGGATATACACTAATCTTTCGCTTAAAGAACTTGTCTTACTACAGTAGAATGACTAGTAAATATCTTACAACTTAATTAAAAAATCAAGATAATTTTAAAACTCGGAACAATTGCTTAAGCTGTTTACATTTTGCCCTTTTCAATTAATTTGAATTAAGTCACCCACTTGTGATAAAACTGGTGCAGATGGGACGTTTATTGATGATAACGAGGGCACATCAATAATGGATACTTTAGGCAGAAAATGTTAACATAAATTTAATTAATAAAAGACACCGGATTTTATTAAAAATTTTAACTAAACAAATGACCTCGTCAGTTTCAGTAACTCTATGGTAAACTCTACGGTTTATGACAACCCCATGGCCCAGTTGGTAGTGGCCTGCCTGCCGAGCGAGGGGTGTGGGTTCGATTCCCGGCCAGAGCAGACATTTATGTGACAGATAAGTATTTGTTCTCGGGTCGTGGGTGTTTGTGATGTCATATTTGTGTAAGTCCATCCTACCCGCAACACAGGGAATCTTAGTTCGGGAGTGTGAGTGTGTAAACGTTGATTTATTTATGGCTACCCTTTTAATTTGTGGTATTGTAGTCCGATCCAGTCTCAGATTTCGTTAAACTATTGTCGTCTCGATCTTCCTGGTGACCTTTTACATAGTTATGTAAACTAAATACATAACTGTAAATACTTTCATTGCAAATGTATAATAAATAACATCTTCTTTTTTCTTAGCTTCTCATTTCCTGGCAGATAACGCATCAGTGATACCTTTAGACTGCTGATGACCATGGGCGACGGTGGTCACTTACCATCAGGTGGCTCGTCAGTTCGTTTGTCGGCTATTAACATAAAAGAATAGCGTGAATATTTATCAGTCATTAGGCTAAATAAATAATTTATTTTATGGTTCATTTTACGACAGTCAAAAAACTATTAATTACGTGATTACTTTTTGGAACTCAGTATGGTCGTAACTTCAGCTTAAGCTAACGATTCTGGACTTAATTATCTCATGTTTCGTTGCCCGTGAGTTTTGAGACCGGTACCTGAATAGCAACGATAGATGAAAATTGCTCATGTCGGGGCAAACTTATTGCGGCTCGGTGTAACGAGCGGCTGCAAGCTCGTTCTTAATTCTCATTATAAATATATGTAGAAGTCAGCGGAATGGCCGCTTCAGTCTTGTTCAATCACTTAACACGTATCTACTTGAGTATCTTTAGGTGATAGGGTAGATCCGCTTTGCACGGATACTCGTATTTCTAGTTAGGTGTAGAGCTTCTATTTTATTCATGTTTGTCGTCAATTTTCGTACTTTTAAAGCATCCATACGATGTCAATCGAAGCAATAAGCAGGATCATTGTCCAGAGGTATTAATAAATTAAACTATACGCCATAGATACTCACTGCATTCTTAGTGGTTCGGAGGTTGGTTTCCTGCTCGAACGCGCTAGGTTCGTTTTCTGTAGTCACCGTTAAGGTTTTGGCTTATTCAATTTTATTATCAATTGTTCTGTGAAGGAATAGCCGCTGGAACATCAGTTATAAAGCGACTCGAACAACGTTTTGCTGTAAACATGATAGTTTATCAATCGTAGTCGGGCTGAACGAAATGAACAAGACTGTTAAAAATCAGAATGAACAAGACAGAAAAGTCTGAATTATAACAATTATGTTCATAGTACAAAGTGCGGCGTTATCTCTAAGGCAATAATTGTTATAATAAGGCATACTCAGATCTCAAGAACATAACAATAAAGGCTTCCAAATGAGCATAGTAGTTTAAATAAATTCAAATCCACACACAGATCTTGATTCTGAATAATTATGGCTACACAATTGTATTTATTAATGTATATTTGTACCGCGAAGGATAGCGACTTAGCAATGTCGTTCGAATAACCGCGCTGGCGATAGCGCTCCAATCGCGCCATCAATTATCAACACGTTAGCATTCGTCGTCCCAGCGTCCCTTCGATTTGTACCCCAATTATCCGTATTCATGAGCACGGTAAACATGTAATTATTGTCTTGTTTATTCAGTGCCGGAGAAATAAATTCAACTACGCGGCTGACGGACACCGGCAAGCTAAAAAGCGTGCTAATTCTAGAATCACACAAATCAGAAAGGACTTGAAGCTGTTATAGAAACATTTAAAAAGTTAATAATATATATAATTAATAATAATATGTTTATATTGTTATTTATGTTATGATAAATATTGAATTGAGTTTTGATGGTATTTTATGTTTTATTTTACAAAAAAAAGTTAATGTTTGACAACAAACCCACCAGAGGTCTAAAGTGTTCACTTATTCGCACTTATTCGCCTATTCACTCTCTTCTTGAAGATAGGTAAAATTATTTACCATTTAATTTATACATTATTTACGACTGGTAAAAACAAAAATTAACTAAATATACATATATGTATGGATTTATCAAGTTTAATACGATAGATGGTGCAGTTAATTCCTTAAGCCACCCTTTTTATATTATAAACACGTTAATAGTGAAGGCACATTATAACAGCAATTAAAGACTGCTACTAATCGATACTATATTCCGCTTCCGATCTAATGTTAATCCATGAATATAACAAGGCTTATAACAAGTCTGGAAACAACCGGCGTTTGAGTAACTGATGTTCAAAGTTACCGCAACAAATGAGGGTGTCATGTTAGAAAAAGAATACAATACACATTTAAAAGATAAAATTTCTTAATGTGAATACAAAAAACAAAGACGGACAATACTATCCAGAAAGTATTTTATTGGGCAATTAATTGCCTGTCGATATATTAAATGCGACTCACAGTGCGAAAGGATATCTGTGCCCAGCAGTGGGATAATATGGTTGATGAGATGATAAATGAAAGACTTTTGTTTTTTTCCCCCGCCCCCTTAAAAGCCAGTAGAATTGACGCCTGATATTTTGTGTGATTATTTACAATCACACAAATACTGACGTATCTTTATGAAGTTAGTAATATTTATTGGGGTATGAATCTATTAATCATTGCCACATTTAGTAGCTGTTACTGTACACAAGTTAGTCTATACTTTGCTATTATTATTATTTATTGTACACAAACCAGTTTAGACTAAAGTTGGATGTGTTCATAGTATATCACGGCGATTGCTCGCTAACGTCAAATAGCGTTTCATCGTTACATTTGCCGGGCAAAGGTAATTAGATAGTTAATTACACCTCTCACTAAGTTGCCAGAGTCATTACTACGAAATTTAGTGCTTCGTTTCAATATTTCAAAGCGGTTACAGCCATTCTATAAATTCTATGCTGAAAGGTCAGATGACTATTTATGTTTTATTTATGTTTTTTATAGCTCTTGATATACAGCGAGGAGTGATAACATTATATTACTTCGTAAGAGTGAAAATTGCTTCCGATTGTGGGTGGGTGTATTTATTTATATAGGTGAATGGAAATATAAAATACCTAAGTGTATATTATGAATTTACGTCATTTGAAATGAATTTAGCAAAAGCCATGGTAATTTTTTTATAGTCTAAGGAGCAAAGAAAGATGTGATATTGAATTTGTGGTTAATATATATATAGGCGCTATTATTGGTTTTCACGTGATGAATTGATTATCAGTCTGGATTTAAATATAATTTAATAAAAAAAAGTTGGTTTAAGATAGAGGGAAACCTACTTAGTCAAATCTTTTTTTTATATTTGTCTGCTCCTGTTAAAATCAACCAATAATTAGCGACTAATTTGATGGAGTCTTAACATTGCATATGACTGTTAAGTATAAAGCTTTATAGCAAACAAATATGCTACACATTTTATGCAAAATATTTTATCCATAAAAGTGTCCCTCGCAAATGTTCAATGCGCAAGTAGAATGGCATTTGATACCTGTTAATTTATAAGCTTTAATAGGGAACGCAAAGAATTGAGCAAAAGGAAACGTTGCATGTTTGTTCCTGTTTTAACAACCAACGCGATCCTTATCTTGACTCACGGAATGATCTAACCTTTCTACAATATATTGACTGACAAATCAGATTGTCAGGAGTACATATAATTTTCTATGATGTATTTATTGGTTTATTCATTCGTCTTAAAATTGGTAAGGTTATATTCCATTGACAGGCTTAGCACAAAGCATGATTCACATCATACTCATTTAAAAACTTTCTTACTTACATACTTTCATTACTTTGCTCCTGGCGAAATGGACGTGGAAGATTTTTTATAGAAATTTGAGGTTCGTGTTCGCCGCTGCCCATGCCCATCTTTTATACGAGAGGTCGTTGACGCCTGTCAACGAAAGAAGTGGTGAAATCGTTGATTAATGGGCTCTGCATATTCCAATCGAAATTCTTTACAATCATTTCATGGTTAATTTTAACAGGAGGGTTGGCCAGGCAGGTAAATAATCCTATCATTATTCGCAAGTACAGTCAGAATAAGCTGGGTGTTATAATCTAGCATGTGATAGATCTAGAATAATAGAGACTGGGTCTCATTGTCTCATTCATTGTCCGACTGGATGCACCACAAGGGCTGGGGATTGGCTTAGATTGAAGAATGTATGGAGTCCCTTATACCTTGATGAATATTGGTGTGATTTGATTGCTGATCTTACTAATGTGATGCAGATTGGGCTATGATAGTCTGCCGTTAACTCAATATTTAATAACCAACATTGTAATAAGACAATTTTTTCTTTGTTGCATAAATATCAGGAAGAGATTCAGTAAAATCTATTGCCATTCATCCTATGCAATGGTAATATTTCATCAGGTTGGCAGTGCATCCCTGGGAAGATAGTTTAGGGATCGGTAGCACCGATTTGGTACATTTAGAGCTTCCGGGAGTAATTTGGACATTGCGCAGGAGAGGCACTGTGTCATATGTTCACATGAGATCCTGGAGTTTCTTCACATGAGCCACATGATTGCCGAAGACGTTTTAGTTACTATGACACTTAGGTAACCCATAATCTACCCAAATAGAGTCTGGATATTAATAGAAGATTTCCCCCAACTATATTTATTGGACCTATGATCTATGAACTACATATCCATTTAATAATTTCAGATTTCACTACAGGCATATTGCAAACATGTAAATAAGTGTTCACATACTCATAAGACGGTATAGTAAATAATAATTTGGACCCAGACCCGGCAACAAATATTTATCTGATACATAAATGTATATAAATATTAAATTGAACTCGGGAAACTTCGCTTGCTAGGTAGTTTCTCTACACACTAAGCTACAGCTTTGTCTGGTGATACTTCTCCGTCAATATTAAATATATTGCGTGTGTAATTTACTTTATATCACTAAAATGCATAGTCACGACACTGGCATAGATTCCTTCTGTGTTCTCGTAATGTTACGCCTGAAGCTATAAGGTGCATGCAGATCGAGGTATTCGTAATTGTCACAAATTATAGAGCGCACTGTTTAGGCTTAAAGGTATGTATGTAATTGTTTTAACAGGAACAGTGTATGTAGCAGGAAAATGAGGGAGTAAGTGATGTTGCGAGAACAGGGTTCAACTAGTTTTTAGGCGGACTGCATACACTAGCGGTTGTCGCTATACGGAATAAGACGTATATGTAAATTTTCATAATTATTCTTATTTCTTCTTGAGTCTCTTGTTTTCTTTTTCTCTTTTTTATTATCTTGTTATTATTTCTCTTCTGAATTGTCTTCTACTATGGCAAATATATTACTTAAATTTTAGTCTAAGCATTATTACACGGTCATTAAGACTATACGATCACGATGAAAATATTCAATCCATTTAAATTACATAAAATTCACAAAATCATCTAATAAATTAAATGCTTTGGAAATAAGTACGTCATTTTTTGCTTCTACTATTGTTTCGAAAGGGTGCTTTATTGTATTCAGTAGAAGAAACGGTGAAAGAAACTCCTCATCATATTTTTTAACCGATATATAACAATTATTACAAAGTAAGTATTATTTCCAGACCAGAGATGTATGTACTTGTCTGTAAATGTATATGTCTTGTTTCTTAGCAACAAGTTTTGCTTTAAAATATCGCTTGAAAGTTCCATTAGGTAAATCAATACCCGACCCCATAGCCCAGTTGGTAGTGATCCTGCCTGCCGAGCGAGGGGTCCCGGGTTCGATTTCCGGCCGGGGCAGACATTTATGTGACAGACAAATGTTTGTTCTCGGGTCGTGGGTGTTTGTGATGTGATATTTATGTATGTCCATCCCTGCCGCAACACAGGGAATCCTAGTGCGGGGGTGTGAGTTTGTAAACGTTTATTTATTAAAAAAAAAACGCTTAAAATCGCTTAAAAAATTTCATCTTGGAAACCTTATTGTAAGATCTAAATATCGCCTTTATATTAATCCAATTGTTAAGCAGAAAAAGCTTTAATTACTCCTGAGACAAAAACACCGTCGCTCGCGCACCGATATAATTATCATTAAAGTCAAATAGACAGAATGTTGCGTCATTTATTTCTTTTAAAGATTTTAATGATGATTAAGCTAGCTTTTAACAAATATTTACCACTAACGAGGCGCAACAGGACGCTGAATAATCTTTTTGCCGGTGACCGTTAAATCGGAACGTACTGCGGACGAGCTAAACAGAAGCGACAGTAACCCATTTAACATTCATTGGCATTTTCTATAAGTGCAGCTTCAGACTCTCACAGTTCTATCGATAATTGACGGTATGTACCTACATAACGTACGGTATTGCCACTTTAAAAAAGAACTGCTTACATTCGATTCAAGCGCTCTATATTTTGAATCTTGACGCATTGTTTTCAGCACTAGAATTAGCTGTTGTATGTGTGAATATATCCAACGGTCCCGGTAAATAGCAGAAAGGTTTTGAGCTGACCAAAGATGAGTTATCAAATGTGACATGCGAATTGTTAAATATAATCATCCGTGTCACTTTTAACAATGTAAGTGTGGTGTAAGAGGCTCCTTTCCTCTTCCAATTCAACCAATTTCTATTTTGTGTGAATCTTGTAAACTTAAGAACGAGTCCGAGAAAAAATCGATAAATAGACAACAAAACATAATCACCGAATCATTCGTTGCCGTACGCCCAGAGTATATTCTTGTATGGTTTGTATTTTAGTTAATAATAAATATATTTAATTAATAATATATAATAATAAAGACGACCGGCATGTCTTCATACAGTCTTGGGTCAGGCACGACACAAAATTAAAGTAGAGTCTATTGAATGTTATTATTTTATTATACTTTCACTGAACATTTGGGTTTTTTGATAACTTGTAAACAAAGTTATTAGGGAGTAAAAATAAGTAAGGTTATGGGGATTTAAACATATTTAATCAAAAACACGCCGATGAATACAAACATTAGTCATATTCAGTAATTTGGCATTGATTTATTACTAGCCTATTATTTAATTAGGATTCATAATGAGCCAAAGAAAATAAAATACGACATATTAAATCATAGGAACACAAATAGGTAGGTAACTGTAACCTTTACTACACTTTGCCATTCGCTGTGAATGTAATATATTATTAGATATTTGTTATTAATAATGAATTCATACTACGAGAAAGTACTAAATATTATTTATGAGTTTCATAGCATCTCGGCTCAAGAACATTACTTCAAAATGCAGTGGTCGTGGGTATAAACTATAAAACGAGTGAGATTACGCATTTATGTGAATCGATTCGTAAAACATCTTTATGTAGGTAGATATTATTGATTAAAATATTGATTACAATTAAAATATAAAATTTCATCAATCATATAGCGCTTTTGTCTAACAATTAAATTGTCGAGTTGTTTGAACTTATTAAATGTACAATTAATTTATCCATTAACTATTGATACATGCATGCTATTCAATTTGATTTATATGTATTTTAGATTTTTATGGATTTCATAATTTAAGATTTGCGAATCTTTCCAATCTTTAATATTTTATAATAGAATAAAATGACCCATTTTGTAAAACAAAACATGTTTAACTCAGGCCCAAAAGACTTCGAGCCTCCTTTCAAGAGTAGAACAACTAGCAAGCTAGCAACACTAAGTGGCAAACGCATAAACTTGGAGCGCCGGACAAACAAATTAAACGAATGCTGAGCTTTTAATATAATAATACGGAGCCCGAGGAAGTTGCTTGTTCGTATAATGAGCTGGTTGCGTAATTTCCCCAGCTGCTATTACATTATTATGAATTGTCCAGGAGGAGGATTTTATAACGCATCGTAAAATAGCCGAGTTTATCTATAGTATTTTTTTGTTAGCAATTTTTATGTGTTATTTTACCTACTGACATTGTTTTGAGTTAGTTTGCAGTTTTCGTGAGATGGCATTATAGACATACATATAGGATCAAAAATTGTTATTTCGTTCTGCATATCCACTGTGATTAAAAATACCGTAGAGTAGTAGCTTAGATACCATAATAATATTTTGTAACGGTGACGCCGGAAGCGATAATTTTATAATAATTATTAATATATAACCCTAACAGTTTCCGTGCGACTAACGAGAACAACGGACAGCTCTATCTAGCAGAACTGAACATCAATCAACATTACAAAACCGAATTGCGCACGCGTCGGTACCGACTAATGTGTTCCATCCATCAGTTGTGTTATCCGGCAATAATTACGGGCCTAAGGTTCTCGCAATCACCGATGAACTTATCTATGGAAGCATTCGAACCATACGACTGCGATGTGGGCAAACTTAGTTCGATGAAAGATAATAGTGAACAATGAAGATTGAATGGTACCATCAAACATAATTCATGTTGTCATCGGAGAGGTGTCAGTAATTTTTGTGTCGTGATTTAACTTTACGCTATGTACAGAAAGCCCCTCCAGTTGAAGTTTTCTGGGTTTAGTATTACTCCGTTATAAGGTAATGTTTTTAACGAATATAAATTAATGATGAAATAAAATTGATTTTACAAATATTTTTCGGAAGTCAAACTACGCTATCTCCACCTTGAAGACAAAGCAAAGCTTGGTCTTGGAATACAAAGCGGCAGAAAACTCCCAAAAGGTTTTTTCTTACTCACAGATACACAAAACACACACTTCTAATACTTATGGATAATTTATATGTGATTTAACTAATGTCCAAGCAATCTTGTCTTTAAAGTAAACGTCATGTTTGTAATAATCTTTTTCATAAGAATTCCTGTAACGTGAGTTTTTAATTTACAGTATAGCATTTCCGTCATTCGTAACGGTATTTTATTATAGATTTTTACACATCTACCAGTGATGAAGCCGTCAGTTTTGCTAAGTCTGAAATTTGGTACAATGAGTTCAGCCTTCTTCCTAGTGTTAACACGTTGGGGCCATCAATCTTCATAAAAAAAAAAAAACTATCGGAGTATTCGATTTCTTCACAGGATATCTCTAAGCGAGTCTCTGAGTCTGAGATTGTAAATGGCCCGTTCTGCCCTTTTCTGTAATATAAAAATTGACTTAATATCAGCACAACAAAACAACATAATATATGAAATTACACTGTGAAAGTAGCTAATATAATTATATAGATTGCCTAAGTACATAATTTATTTTAATATGCATATATTCGACTTTGTTACAGTTGTGTTAATATATACCACAGAAATGTGGCCAGCAAGAATCGGCGATGCCTCTAATTACAAATAACTAGGACGACGGTGTTCACCAACTTGCTCGTATGACACAAAAATATATTTATTAATGAAATGTTTTGTTTTCTAATTCTATTAAAGTAATAAATCCTGCAATATCTTCAAAAGTTGCCTGGACTCACGAGCAAGCAATACAGTAGGGAATTCGGTGGCTAACGTAATAGTAAAGAGGTAGCATGAAGAAACCGTAAATCTTGACGGGAGCGGTGACCGGGGCCCGTGTGACGATAGTGCCACGGCCGTCGCTCGTAAAGAAGGAATGTTCACCGTAAGTGCTCCTGACAACTTCCTTACTGCGGCCGCGAAAACCGATATCCTGTGCCGGCGACTCTCAAATAGTCGTATAGCTGTAATAGCTGTTTTCTTTACTATTTTAAAAGTGTTCACGATATACCAATGTAAATAGATATGAAAAAGAGGATAATATCTTTATGGTCGTCACACAGTTATGTCGCTGTTCGGTGAGACTGAAGTGTTCCGGAGTCTTGACAGGGTGACATTAATTGACATAAGTTAAGTTGGTTAACATAAGAAAATTGAATTAATTTGATTTACACTTAACTTAAATTATTCTAAATAAGAAACTCAAATAGCGCGCAAAATTGTATCTGACGTTTAAAGTATGCACGCATGCTTGATGTTCTCCTGTTATATGCGTATAAAATAATTAATTATTAGTTGCTATAAACGAAAATAATGTAATGAAAACTGTGAAAATGTTCTACAATGTTCTCAAAGTGTATATTAAGTCATTATGCATTGTACTCATAGGTTAAGTTTCTAAGGCTTTTAATTCTAGGTGAAAATTCAAGGCCAGCAATAAGGCAGTTACAATGTGCAGTATATTATTAATATACACAGTGGATTGAAAACCACTATTCCACCTGTCCAGTCAGCACTAGCTAGCGGTACAATCGTAACTTGCCACCTGCTCGCTGAAATGTGGACGCCCGTGTGGCTATCTTCTTCAATATTTCACGGTGAATTGTGCTTCGGATAGCGCCGCGCCAATGCATTAGATAGCTGTTTAAGTGAACGCAGGTCAGAAACAGCTAACGATATATGGAAGGAATAGTCTACTGGTACCGTTGTGGTTTCGATAGCATTCATTGCATTTCAATGACAATGGTGTAGGTATATCCGAATTCTAAATGTATATAAGAAGTGAAAGGTTTAGTGGTTTAACTTTTTACTTGGAATTTTGCATCTTTGATTCTTCAGAGCTATGTGCGTAATAAAAGTGTTAGAATAAATTGTTTCAGATCCTCCTATTTTTTAAGGAAAACAGTGTGTCTGAGAGTTCTCTATAATTATCTAAAAGGTTCGTGAAGGCTCGTAAACGTGTCCAGTGTGGTAGACTTTGGCTTTAAACCCTCGTACTCTTTGGGCTTCTCTTAGAATGCGTCCGCTCAGGAATTCGGAAATGGAATAGTCTATAATTATCGCTACATATATGTGATAATTATACTTTAATGGCATAATTTTATAAAAAATTATCGAAATAGCTTAGAGCTGATTGGGTAGCCCCATGTATAATTTGAATAACATCTATAGCGGTAGGGTGGTAAGTGACCATTAGGAGTAATTCAAGTAAGCATTTGATATTACTTTTAATGCTGGTATCGTATTTGTTGTTGAAAACCTTCGCAGGGCCTAAAATATACCTATTTCATAGTTAATTGCCTTTATGTTTCCTTTATTTCACTTTAGAAATTTTGAGTTAGAACCTCTAGTTGAGCTAATTTTGGGAAAAGGTAAATCATTTCAATTGTAAGAAGTTGTTATTAAGGTCTCAATTCTTTGCAGATAGATCTCTAGAATTAGTAACTTAGTGAAAAACTAAATATTAGATTTGAACAAAATGAAAATCTTATACAATTTTAATGGAATATTGATATTTGGCAAAATGAAATCAACACCGATCTACGAATTTAAGTTTAATTTATTAGGTAATACCAGAATTTTAAAATAATATTTTAACACATGACTTTTGTCGTCTGTAATCTAAGTTAAAATGATGTATTACTACTACCACGTGAAAAAGACTAGGTATAAATTAATATGATTCAAGATATAATCTCGTTAGTGTTTTTAAAATCGAACCTCAATTGAGAAAATAAAAGATGCGCCTGAAAGCGGCTATTTGCGTCTATAAAACACCTTTCGTAATTGTCGGTACATCGTGATAATCTAAGGGTATTCGAAATATGCTAATTTAGTAACAGCTTCATAAACATAGTAGAATTGTGCATTTATAAATTACGACACGATAACTCGTCTCGTATAACCACATAACGTTCACATTCAGTGTAAGAAATCCTGGTAATGAATGATGAGATAAATCGTTCAAGACTATTATGTACAGCGATGCACGTTAAAACGTACATTTCTTCTTTAAACCACAACATAGATGTGCAGGATTGCTATGAATGTATCTATGTATCTAAATCTTTTATGATTTATTAGTTACCAGTTCTCGGTTAGTTTTGATAATTTGGATAATTGCGTTCAGAAATAAAATCCGCGCAATTGTCATTCGATTTAATCAAGAGTTATATACATTTTTGTGTGTTACCTCATAAACTTAAACCTTCCTCATAAATTTCCCATATATAAGTAACAGGTAAACACAACAGTTAATCCGGGTAAGTGTTTTTGATGTTATCGCATTCAGACCGACAGAAAAACCAATAAACATTTACAGCTTTACTTCCAACCATCTCACAACTGAGCACGTAATGTTTAAAAAATTACTGTAAATTGATAATATATTGGATCGTTTATTTCAATATTGAAGTAATTATTTACTTTAGGGGATATCGTTAGAGTCAAGGATCAAATGGAAATCACTCGTGCAGTTCACCGATCCGACGAAACGAATGAAGGGCTTGTATGAGAACTTGACATTTAGTTGGTACTATCGCTCGAGTCTCCATTGTGGGAAAATGTACCTAACATAATTAAATCATGATCAACGATTGCTCTATCTTCATTTCGACTTTAAATCAAAAATTTTCGGATTGCAATTCTCTGGTTTGATTTACATACATCGTGAGAATCGGGATGTTATTGTCCTAAGTGTGTAACATTTAAACTAAAAAGTTTTATTATGTAATAACTATGCAGTTTTAATTATGTTTTGTTTTAAATCCTTTTCTTGAGTTTACCCGGAGGGTGGGGTTCGAATCCCAGGCATGCAATTTTATGTAAATCAATAATTATGTTGCTATATCGGTGAGGACAAAGCACGACATGTCTATGTATCAGAAGGTGGGTTAAAGAAAATAAAATAAGAGGAAAAGGAAAGAAATAAAAAGAAAATTATAGCAGATCAAAATAGTTCATTAGGTATGATGAAATATACACTTTAAATTTTAAATTATGTACGAATTTTGAATTGTGTCTATGCGGGTAATTTTCGGAACCCCGGCATCAATTTCAAAAATTCTTTTACCATTTGAAAGGTACACATACAGCATAATTGTTCATACCAAACGAAGACAGTGTATGGATGGATACATTGAGATAGAATATTTAAGTACAACCGACTGTGTTATCATATAATAAGTGATCTCTTCCAAATAAACTATCGAGGTTTAGTGTATCGAATATAGGGTAGGAGTGCACAGTTTACATTTGCGGATTTTTTGAAATGAATTTTATTTTAGGTTTTTTAATTATTATTTTTTTTGCCTAAATTTCAGTATGTTTCAACACTTGATTTAGTATTGCGAACTAGTCATCCCTTTAGTATTAGTATAACAATAAACTAAAACAAATTTCCATCCTCCTCAAATTTCCTTCGCATAAAAGTTGTGTTTACGCTCACTCCTTTACGGTTCATACAGTACGGCTTTGGAATTCTCTCCCGCAAAATATACGGGACTCTAAAACTATTTCTGTTTTCAAGAGAAGAGTAAGGGAAGATTATCAATCATTATCAGAGCAAAAATATTAATAAAGTTTTTTTTTTATATTTCAAGTATTTCTTTTTCTTCATGTTGGGGTACGTTCATTATATCATATGTATTATATATTTGTATGTATACAAGTTATAAATTGATATATGTTTTGTTATATATATTGTAATATATTTATGTATTATTTACTATTTTATACACATTTGTTGGTATATGTGTATGTGTGCACGCTGCATCTACCTCTCGATTTGATGTCTCCAGTCGCAGGTCTGCGGGAAGAAATTTCTTAAGAAATAAGCAGCACCTTTGTATATTTTTTAAGATTAATGTTACTCTGTGCCAAGTATGTGTGTACATAAATAAATAAAACATTTATTGCCGATTTGATTTAGTCAATAAAAAAAAAACTGTTAAGATGTTCCATGTTTACACTTCTGAGTCCATTTACACCAACAAATTTTTCGTTTGGTTTTTTTTTCGCTGTGATACGTGAGAACCGGCTCTAATTGTATGAGCCGATAATTCTTCTGCTGACAGCTTCTTACTGTTGAGAAGGGTCTTTACGGATTCCGCACACTTACTTTTTGCGATAATTAGCTATATTTGCTATATTCGCGAGGGCGTGAACTTCGATCGATTTTAATTCTTGTTTTAATTGATACAGAGATCATGAAACAGGCCATCGTGACCTGGAACAGGCAAAGCTTTGTGAGAGCGTTTAAATGCCGTGAGACGGCTCGTTCCCATCAATTAGTCACATACCAAGCAAGGAGGAGAAAATTGAAATAAGCGATCGGGTGTATTATGTCATTTGATTGTAACATCTGCGCTTCAGAGATTAATCACAGTAAACATATCTACGTCATCATAGTACGAGGGATTTGCATTGGCTTGCGCATTCCAATAAGTTAAAAGGTGAGAAATACATTTACGTATATTTTCATATACCTGTGAAATTATATGAGTGGATACTGGTTCTTCGATTGCCGATGTTGGGTGGATAAAAATTAAAAGTGTTATTGTGTTTAGTTTGCGTTAAACATGTTATCGTGAATGTCGGATTAGTTAATGCCCATCAATGATCGATACTCATTACGAGTTAAAATGTAATAACTATAATCCTGCTGGAAATCCTTGGGGTTAAACTCATTAGAACTTTACAGCTGGGCACAACTCTCTAATCATAAGCATATTGCAGCATAATTCGCCATGTTGCACCAGTGCAGATTGATCAAGGCGGAAATCCTTTGCAGATGCTCAATACCGAGTCAACTAAGTGTCCGTTTACTAGGTCCAAATCGGACGTGATATGACACTACGCGATGTTTCCGTAACCGCTGTACGTTGAGGATGTGCTGAGACCTTAACGGCTTTTTGATGTACAAAATTAACTCAAGAGCATCAGTTTACAAGGTTTGATCATGCACTTCTTATTTATGCGTCGTTGTCAAGTGCACAACTTTCTAATTCCACAATTTATTGACGACGCGATTCCGAGGTGATATCGGCCAACAATATCGCGAGGCTGTGTCTGGCGATGTGACTGACAAATTAATAAATTCTGTAAATTCATCCTGCTTTTACAAAACGCAGCGTCTGTCTTGTTTATAACGTATTCCCTTCGTCATTGTGAAAATTTTGTAATAAATATTTGTATAGATTATCTGTTATATTTATTGAATCGTAGGATTAGAAATTACAGTAATACAGAGATGTTATTTATTGTCGGCATCAGTCGAAACATAAATATTGAATGTAGTAGCTATTGAGAATATGTTCACTAATATTTAGCTATAAAATATTTTTGAAACTAAAAGCTAAATCGATTTTGTCACAGGAAATGTTGAAGCAATCGGTTCACTAAACAACATTTAGATGGATTGAGAATTTAAAACTTTTTTTATTTATTCCATATTATATTAGAGAATTCAAATTCAAATTCAAAATCAATTAATCACATAGGTATTCTATAAATACACTTATGAACGTCATTTTTTGCTTCTACCGCCGTTTCGAAAAGGTACTTTAACAATGAGGAGAAGAAACGGCGAAAGAAACTCCTCAGTACATCTTTTAAACAACACATGGTAATTACAAAAGTTTAAATCTGTGCGGAACTGGTTTCGACATTATTATTTCCAGGCATCCTTGTCATTCATGTACTCATCTATACTATAATACCCCTTGCCTATAAGTTGTGTTTTAATGCGACGTTAAAAAGTTCCAATGGGCAACTCGCGTATCAACTTAGGAATCTTATTGTAAAAACGAACTCCAAGCCCCATAAAGGAACACTGAACGAGTTATTCAACATTTAAATTAAATTTGAAATTAGAATGCCAAATCTGAATTCAATACGACTTAGTTCACAATCTCGATCCTACATTTTATTTTAGGAAATATTTGCTCATACATAAGAATAATCGGATATAGTTAGCAATCATTATTTTATTCCAATTGCAATAATATGGTAAACTTTTTCCTAAATTCGGACGTAGGATCGGAATGTGGAAATTTTGGTTTATTAATTGGCGGTATTCAATTTGTGTTCATTGTCTTTCGTGTGCATTTAAAATATTTACTGATCTACTCTTACTGTGCACAAATAATTTGTCTAGATATTATTAATTAAAATATTTTTTTTCACTCACAAACACATTAAAACACTGTGTATTGTATTATTCGAAAGTTAAAATCCTTAAGTACTTTTAGTATGTATGATTATAATCATTATTAAGTTTTATAAAATTAAATCGAACATTTCCTAAAATCCGTTACAGGGCGTAAAGGTGGAGGTCACGCCTAATTAATAATAATAATAATTCAAACTCGTTATTTGACCTTTTATAACAACTGGTACAATACATACCAAATTTTGTGATCATATTGAAAATTTGTACATAAACCACTCGTACTGTAATTCTAATATATTTTTTTTATGAACAGTTTTTACAAAAAAACACTGCAATTCCAAGCAAATATCTCACAGCGAATCCGTGAAGATTTTGAAATGGAAGCCGGAGAATTGTTTGGACTACTGTGCAGTGTTAATATTTGCATTTCCTTTCCAATTGAACGGAACAGGGAAATCTTTCTAATGCTAACAAAATAAAGCCAGCAAACAGACAATTGCGTTGTTGCCTGTAGGAACAGGGCTGTCAGATACATTTGGCAGAGAACGAGTATAATTAGTTATAATTTATATGTCAAACAAATGTTCAACAAGTGTCAAAGAATTAAAAAAGGAATTTTTTTATCATTCTATATTTTCTTATGTGTATATGATTTAAGATGATGTATAAAACTTAGTTTTCTATTGATTGTTTTTTTACGTTGTCTTGTGCTGAGTGGTGTATTAACGAATAATCTTTAATTTTTTTAGAATCTTATTCTCAAATGGAAGTTACGGGAAATAAACTATTAAAATTAAAGAAACCATTAAACGTCTGTTTAAATTATCATAGTAAGATGTAATGTAACGTTTTAATAAAACTAAAAAAACACGCGGGTTTGCAGTTCCTTTCTCGGGCGGCAACACGACGCGATGGTAACAACGTTGCTGCACCTATCCGTTGGTTTACTGTACTATTACTGTACAAACCGTCCAAAATGTTTGTTGTTTTTTGATTCTGTTACCAAAGAAAAAATATGTTATGTTTAGCAAAGCTCTTATTATTGTTTAAATAATTTATTTGAATCGATCCCCTTAGTAACAAACACGACATGACATATTCCTGTACGCGTCTCTGTCATTTAGCTGACATCACGTGATGGACGAGCAGCGCCTCATGTGCCGCGGTGTTGTTAGTTTTTATATTGAAATGCCTGTTATAAGCTCCCTTTTGCGGTGTGGTGTGGTTTAACATGTGAATCTTTAGATATCTATCATTGTAATTATCATCAGTCATACCAAAGACACATATCTACTGACTTGCAGACTCATTCCTACTTAAGCTAGAGCTTTTAACTTCAACTCCGCCTTGTAACTTACATATGAAAAATGTAACAAG